>UZAN01045746.1:8613-21234 GCA_900618425.1 Echinostoma caproni
ATCTGCGCCTGTGAGCAGTTATCCTGATAGCTCGCAGGGTCATGTAGGCGCGCAAGCCATCACACCACGTCAAGATGCAGTCTTGTCTTGATGGGTAATAAAAAGTGCTCAGTGGATGAATTAAAAAAAAAATGAAACCCGTGAAATAAGATCACTTTGCAGATGTGGTCAGCAGGTGTGTATAGAATAAGAATGAAACACGTATAACCTCTGTTTACTGTATTTCACTCTATGATATAGATATAGCATTCATTCCAATCAATCATCCTTCTTCCCACCCATCTTCGCTGTCATTTTGCTTGGGTACACAACGATATATGGTTCTTAAAGTCTGTCGCTGTTGATCCATACACACTGAAGATGTTCATACACATAGTTGTTTTCCGTTTAAGGCCTCCAGCACAGATGCGATATCCAGCTCGCAACCCGGAACTTTGCTGACCGACGCTAATGGAAACACCATCCCAGTTGTCCAGGTGGTTTCCCAGGCCGGTGGATTAACTCTTCCCATCGTTCAGGATGCGAACGGCACACGAACACAGATTATACAACTTCAGGTTAGCCCTTTTTCACTCGTATTTGATAATATTAGTTTATGCCCCTCCCTGATCATGTTGAGTGTGGTTTTGGCTATTGTGGCCATATACTCATATTTAAACCAAAATATACAAAAATCATCTCACTGGTTGATTAAAAATATGAAATATGTTATATGGTGCAACATTCAATAAAGTTGCTGTGGGACTTGTGCCCAAAATACGTTTCAAATATGAAACTGTTTAGCATATGTGCGCATTGATATGCTCTCACATAATGGTACTGTGGTCTTGCACCTAGATGGGAGCGGCAGGTGTTTAATTTGGTGTGCCAAAAGGTTTCATTAGCCGGTTCTTTACTTGTACTGATGTGTTCGCTGTTATTGAAAAATGCCTGTTCCCGCTCAACTTTGATGATATAACGGCATTGAACCGTCATCTCATGCTAACTATCAACTATCTATTTCTTACTACACACATTTGTGTGATGGGCCGCAGTCAAGTTGGACCCCATAGTCGTGAAGACCTGCTTCTCAGTGATGGATACTGACAACCTAGTCCCCGGGACTTGGGGTACCGAACCACACAGGGCCCCACTGGGTTAGGCGTAGTGTTGAACTGGACGACAGCAAAGCTGCCTACCCATCGGAGGTCATATCGTCCCCCTCCTTCAAGTCAGCCTCTAATTTCTCTAGATATTAATGGTGCAGCCTCTAATATACTGCCCTCTCGAACTGATCCCACAAATCTTGGATCTTATTTGCGTCGGTTTTGCTAGAGAACTCTAATTAGAGATCTCAGAGCCTTTTTCTTACCTCTTCATAGTCTCCTTGTGCTTCGTTGGTAATCATCTAATCCAGTCGTTTACTGGCTGTCCATATGGAAAGACCGAAATACGTGCCAGTCCCATACAATGACTTCGCGGATTCCACTTGTACGTCCGACGGCTTTTGTTTTCGTTCACATCATAGAAACTCAAAAGGACAGGTAGATGCGCGGGCTGGCGAACTTCAAAGTGCACACATCTGTCTGACCTTCAGAACAAATTTCATTGTTTCTACTCGTTCAGCGGTAGATATATGGTGCACGTTGCCCGTGAAGATCCACTTCATCGTTTCAACTATACCAGTTCCGTCCCACTATGTATTTTTCTTCATGGTGTTGTTTATGAAGTGTATGCTGTGTTACAATTTAGATGTATTTACGTTAAGGAATACTTATTTCTCTAGGGAGGGGAACACCTATTCATTTTGCTTTAATTTCTGACCTTAAAGATGTAGAAGCCTTGCCAGGTGGGTAGAATATGTATCGGCTGATGTCGAATTCCAAGTTGGCACTTGTGTGCAGTATTAGACTGTGGTTTGTTACAGATAGGCAAAACATATCTTTGTGGTCGTTTATTGCACTTTCAAGAGTTCCGAGACAGCCGGGATGATGTGTGTAAATCATTTTAACGGCTTCATCAATGCAACAACAGGAGTGCACAAAACATGGCGTGGAAACATTCTGGAGCCGCATCTAACACAGACTGAAAAACCTCACAAAATCTGTCGGTGACATGATTTAGGCTATCTAGATGACGTGCAATACCCTTTGTGGTTCGATTTCTCAATCCAGACATTGCCTAATGACATAGAAAAATTGCTGCAACATATCTGGTTCTTCTATCCATGTTTAAAATTTAGAGAGTCCCCTTTGAATACTATGTTTTGTACAATACGCATATTTTACCACACCACATTCCGTCTTCTGGTTCATTAACACATCGAATACTTCTCAAGAGTAATAAGTATAAATTTCGGTCATTTCGCCATGGTGGGTCCGCACGGGTAAGGCGCGCCGATTGAATTACGTAAAAGTACACCTGAGCTCGGCTAATGGACACCAGACTCTAATTGGTTTATGGGAGCTGGCGTTTTTTGTCGGGCAGTGTAACCAATAGATTGGTGTTACTAAGTCCTCTAACGAAGTACGAGATGCAGATCGGAGAAGCAGTTTTCTGCGTCTTTTTTTTACCGAACTAGCAGAAACAGTGCAGGAGTGGTAGATTAGCATTCGAGGTTATACAATCAATCTCCCGCTATGTCGCACCCATTTGAAATTTGAAAAAGTGGGTAAATTCTAGGATCTGCGACAGCATGTTAGTCAGTAGCAGGTGCTATTACGTAGTGTGAAAAGTTGGTTGACAAAACAAACCGGATCGATTAATAGCACGTTAGTTCCGTTACTTGTTCCCAATGTTTATGATTACTTACTGTTTATTTACAACGGAATTTAGATATACCGTTCTCCATATCCTTTATGTATCGAAGAAATTGAAATCTTTTATGATGCCCTCGGCTTAGCCCTTTTTATTTTCAAGTATCTAGTCATTCTGAAACTGCCTACCTTTCTTCAGGGGATTTCCTTCTAACCCAACTATCGCATATTAATCCCAGATATTCCTCCATTCCTTTGCAATGTGAGGCTAACCACAGAATTGAGTATATGGCGTCTACCATCGTATAAAACTGTTTTAGCTATAATAATCACAACAATATCAAACCATTCGATGAAAACAAGAATGAACCAGATCGAACACAGTGAGAACACGGGCCAACAATCGCCTTCGAAGGAAATCATGTCATTCAAAATAAGTGAAATATCCATTACGGAGGATAGCCGTTACATTGACTTCTTTCTCATGTTCATAACTGTCTGTTCACTGTGCAATCTACTCACGATTTTTTGGTGAAAAATGTGTAGCGTTAGCTCTATAAACATCTGTGCATTTGTTCGCTTTTGTTGTTGCCAGTGTCTGTTCAAAACGGTTGATGCATTCGTTATGGCCAGTGTCGGCAAACACGAGTGACGGATTCAGCTGAACACATCATTTACAAGTTAAAAATGCACCGCTCAAACGTGTTGGACTCGGGTTACGATAACCTTCGACCAATGACCTGTCTAATTTCATAGGTGCTCTAGCAAGGACAAGTGTAATTGTCGTCCATTCCTTCACACAAGCGCGTCCGCGCAGCGGCGTTTATCGATCGCTTGGATGTGACATCTTACTCCACGTTCCCACTCACCAGTCAATCGCGATTATCGTTCACCCGTTTACAAGTTAGTACGAGCGACCGAATGGCCATGGATTTGGTGGCCACTGCAGCACAAGTGACCACATTCGAGTGCCCCACGGAATTGCGAGAAAAAAACCTTTGCCGATTACAAAGATGTATTTTCATCAAAATCATCAATCGTCGTTTGTCTCAATCTAGCTCTCCTTTGGAAATCAACAAGCGTGCTGTTCAAGTCATTTGTACACCCCAGTAATCGACCCTAAATCCTAGCGTTAGCCAGGGCAAACAGCTTCAATTGTTTCAGTAACTTCTGTGCTTCTCTTATTGAGATAACTTCCGTCGCATTCACTTTTACAAATTCTTCTTCTTTGCAACGCTTAGCTCGATTCGGAACAATTTCATTTCATGACTAAGAAGAGACTTGATGCAAAATTCTAAATAACCGACGCCTTCAGCATCAGATTATAAACAGGTGGTTTCTTCGTCAAAAAGACGTTCACCAGTGGACACAGTCAGTAGTCTTCAATCAGATCGAAATTGTTCTCTGGTGTCTGCATCATCGGCTGATCCAATTTGGGTTGGAACCCATCTTTTATGAAAGCATGGATCAGTACGTGCGAATACAAACTTTCTTTACCAGATGCCTGTCCATGGTGATGTCCACTTCGGATTTCATGCTCAGTTTCTCATTTTCGAGAGAACGACAAAACGGACTCCGGTAAAGGTTTCCAAAACGAACATTTAAAACACCAAGTCACACTTTGATTCATTGGTTGTGACATTCAAGAACTGTTCGGAGGCAGCCGTACTAAGTTAACATTGGAGAATACTGCGACTTTGTTATTTTTCTATAAATAGTAAAATAGAGCGTCTTCGAAAACCATTTTGTGGCTTTTTTCAACACGTAACCAGTTACAGAGAACTGGCAAATGTAAAAGATGTCAATGTTGCTCTTTTTCTGTATTTGTTTCTGAATTAGTCTATGTAGAACTTCTGTATCAAATTCATTTTGTAAGGGTGATACCGGAGGAATGTGCAACGCTTGGAAGTTTTTTCGTCTGGTTACAAAATCGTGGAACAAATTATCGGTTTGATGTACTCTGAGGTTGAAAAATTGTCGAAGAGCTGGAAACTGACAAACACACGTGGAATTAAACTGCTTTGACAACGATCTCATAGCTTTTTGCAACGCAACCTATTCAGATATCTTCGTAAATCACTGCATTTTCTGTTTCCAAGTACCACGTGTACATTTTTGTCGGATCAGCAGTTAATATATTTAGTGCTACCTATTTTAGGAACAGTGATGTGAACTGGGTTTATCAAGCCCTATAGATGACATTGGTTTCATCCACTGGGCAGTTCAACGTCAACCCCAAAGTCCTTAAGCTCCAGTCCTTTTGGGCATGTATACATTATTTATTATCTTTGTTACACTGGTAGTTGCCTTTTGAAATCATCCGTCAGTCGGGTCTACTATTCCTTCAGAAAACTTCATGGAAAATAAAATAGTAGCAGACCGTGATTATCCATCTATACAAGCTCAACAATCGCCATCTTTTGTAGATAATCACTTCTCAATAGTATTCTTTGGTAGTAAAAGGAATGGACACCCAGGCCTCGGGATTCCCTACACGTTTTCTGGTCCTTGCTTTATTGCGTACTGTTGATTTCATTATTCTACTACTTTCGACGGCAAACGTTTCAACAGTCGCATCAACTGGGGCAATATTTTGGAAAGAAGGATGTGTGTGTGTGAAGACATGACCAGTTTACCTGAGTGGGGCATACAATATACGAATGATCATAACCACGTGCAAAGTATGCGGGAAGTGAATTGTTATACAGGCAGCAGCAAATAATATGTCCAATTTCTAGTGTCCAGTTTTCTCATCTACCCAGTAAACATCGGACAGCAACAATCGGTTAGTCGAGGGAAAACATACCATTCTCCTAAATCCACCTTCAGATTTCTCTCTTTCTACTCCTTGGGGTATGTGTAATGAGCGTAATCTAGCGAGCGAAGACGAGGCACCAACTGACGCACTTTTCGAAGTGGTCAAACCTCATCGGATGTGAAACTACCGAAGTCAGAGGTAGTGCAAATATTGCAAATTAACGATGTCTGCTGTCACGCCAACAAAGTGCGCATGCGAAGCAGGTGGACCGCATATAGCGACAACTCTCATTTACATCGGCAGCTTTTGCAAAATCGAGTAGTTTCGCTTGATTCGGTTGCGAAAGGTAAACAAAAAACTGCATACCCATCCACTTCTCACCAAACACTGGTCTGTTGTTCTGTCGCGAGTTTTCCTTTTTAGAAGATTTCATTGGGCTTACTTAAACTCACCTTGTTGACTACTCCCTCCCTATATTTTTCGGATATCGGTCTCCGAGTTTCTCTCTAGTTTCACCTTCCTATTTCAACAACTGCTACTGATACTAGATAATTGGCGCATTACTGTTCGTTTTTTCTCTTTCTCTATGTTTCTCTTGCTTTCATAACTAGATGCCCGAGGCTGCGACTGGCGTGAGTATTGGTAGCGCATGACACAGTCGGTGTTGGATAGCATCATTTTTTCACCCGCTCATTTGTCCAGTCACTTTTCAACAGTGTTGCATGTTTGAGAACCTATCGTTGTCATGCATGTGGCTTCGCTGTTCATTGGTATTCCCAAATTTTAACTCAGCATGGTCTTGCAGGATTTGATTTTTAATCGTATCACATCGGGCTCTTGTTTATCTTCGAAGCTGTATGTTTTATTTTTATCTTTTGCTTGACTCCATTAGATCTTTTTGAAGTATACACGTTAGGCTTAACTGCCTCATTCTTCTCCTTTTGTTATTCACCCATCATCGTCTGGTTCACCGTCGTTATTGTTGTTTTCCACTGTTATCGTTCCTTCCCAGAATCCCAAGACCAGCTCCCAATGAAGTCGCTTTCTGGCGAAGTGTGCGCTTATCACGGTTCCGGTGTCGTCTACGTACACGCACACAAGTTTCTCGTCGTCTCCCGCCTGTTATAATGTATTGTACTTAGTTTCCCGTTCGATTGGGGCTCCTTTTATTCTTTAATCTTTCGTTTAGCGAAATTCTCTCCGTCCAGTCACTGGCTGTCTTACCATAATTCATCGGTCATCCGTTTCCCGCTGATGATCATGTCGCAATACTCTGTCCTGCTTGAACACTCACAAGAATTCGCGTTTCGTCATGAACTTTGTACTTAACACAGCACAGCATGATATTGTTGTTCCTTCCAACTCAACCCCCTCACACACACTCTCTCTTCTCGTGTTGCCTCCAACCGTCTTCAATTGTCGGTTTTTGTCCTTGTTGTCCAGTCAGTTTACAGATAGATAGTAAATTTTTCATTCTTTTGTTTTGCCCGTGTTTATTCTCCCTGCTCTCGAGCGCAATCGCTCCTGTCGAACGCGCCACTGGGTGATCCGTTGCTATTTTTCATTTGACTGTGTCCGCTAGCGCCCAACTCTTTTATTGCAACAATCGGGTCCTGTGTTGGCAGCAAATTCTGTGGGGACGGTTCTTGCCGGAGTCGAAGAGCCGGTCTATACTATTCAACCACAAACCTCCATCTTGAACACTGGCATGTCGGCCGCTACCACGACTCCTTCACAACTGTTGTTCTCTTTTGCTGATCCGAATGATTGTGTGGTTACGGAAGAAACGGATGATCAACAGCAGCAACAGTCTGAAGTGTTGTTGGATTCACAAACAGATGTGGTCACTAATGTAGTCCTTGAATCAACTGCTGCATCGAACCTGGTGGGCGAGACGTCGGGTGTTGCAATTGAAACGGTAGGCAAACCGACGGTTTCTGATGTGATTTCCGTTTCCTCAAGTGACTTGCACTTTTCTTCTCAGTCAGATTATGCAGCTCATCCTCGAGACGCGAATAGAGTGGACACCGAAAGGCAGCTAGATATCTCCAATGGTGTAGTGGTTACCGAACCGACTAATTGAATCACTCCACACGAACTCTACTTCTTCATGTCATTACCGTTTGTGCTTGTGTCCAGTATAATAATAATGTTGTACCGAGTGCCCACTCAATTCTGTGGCTACTTACATACTCTAGTCGTTGTACATACTACTCACTGACTGTCCGAACCATTCTTTTACACCGCACTACCATCCACTAATACTTGCAATAAACTTTCCATATGCTATAATCGAGTTGTACGGGAACTGCTATTCAGAATGGACGGGATTCGTGTTGGTTTTCTGTTTTCTATACCATACTCAGTTTTAATATAGACTGTACTTGCGTTCTGTGTATTTTAATCTTGTTCAAACCCAGTTGTGACAACAAAAATCACTGTTTTCATGAAACGTGACTGGAGAAAACTGAGACGAGCCTTTCGCGAGATTAATTTCAAAAGAAAAGGCCATTTAGCAATGCTGCACGATTGCCGTTATTCCAAAGTAGAAGTACATCACTCAAACATAGTATGGTGCGAAGTAAACCCTGAGTACGATTACCGTTGGCCAGTGTCCTGTCTAATTTCGTCAGTGCTCTAAGATGTACTGCTTCGATTATCGTTCAACCAAGCTCAGATGGGTCCGTGTGATAGCTGTTACTGATCGATTGTACACTTGACACTCGCTTATAAGACAGGTCAATCGCGATTACTGTTCAACTGTTAGCACAGGTACGCTAGTGCGACAAAGCAGGGTAAAAGATTACATGAATGTATTGTGAGAATACACAGATCAAGACGTGAGTGCTTTGTGAACGGGTACTTGGAAACGCTGGTTGGATGATCGGTTGTGGATAGATGATCGTGCGGATATCAGAACCGAGAACGATCGAAGAGCTAAAGCCGAGTATCGTCGCGCAGTACGAAAGTATTGCAACTGCCAATACTCTGCATGTGGAAAAAACTATTTTGGTCGTATTTTGCTATGGAAGCAGCAGGATGGAAAATGTATTGAACAACTTTTATAAAATAAATATGCACTTTTTCATAATATTTGTTCTTTTGGAAGTCTATCTCTGGCGTAGTTAGAAAGATCGTTCAATGCGAAGACAGTCAGTTTGGGAAATACAAAGAAACGTTTTGCGTGGACCTAGATTTTGTGGTCCGTACTTAAGACAAATTCAAAGGTTATTATGACTATCAGTTTACCGGACCCGCTTAGAAAGATTGCGTGTATCTTAGACGAGTCAATCATCGGCCTAATGTCATCATCGCTTGAACGTTTCCATTCCGAATTTCCCACATGGCGTATCGTTCCACAACTGATTCTCTGCCAAAACTTAATTAGCATCGGATTCAGTACTTCCTCCTCTAATACCGGCCCGAAAATCACGACCGATTGGGTTGACTTATCGATAGGTCAGATGGTTCAACGGCAACAAGGAACCTGGTGCTCACCCAGCTAACCCGGGGGAGAAACCACACCTTATTCACAACCGTGAGTATTTAGAAACAGTTAACTTTGAATGTACAGCAGGAGTGCCGTCATCACACGAATGGTCTGCACGTGTCAAGAACGTCACAAAACGTACAAGCCGGTAATCAGACAGTCTTGTGTCGGGTTGAGGGATTCCAAGAGCCGCAAATCGCGGAAAATGATTCAATCAGGTCAGGAAATTTACTCGTTCAAGGTCACGGGTGAGAAGGGCAAGACAACATGAAACAATGGAACAATCGCACTGTAGGTTTATGCGGAGGGAACACAGCGACACTGGCATTTAGTTGACGAATGGGTAAAACGAAATAAAATCTGTGTTCAGTGGATGAGGGCGTTTCATGGGAACCTTGTGTGCAAACATACATCCAGATGAAGTTCACACAGATTGATTACCAAATCTTCCAGTGGGATTGGAGAGACGGCTACTGACGTTCAGTTCACGTCAGAGCAGCTTTAAGTCCTTCTTTAAGAGCTTAGAAAAACAAAGGTGAACAATGAACTAAAACGGGTAAAAGACTGATACGCGAATTTGGGAATATTCGGCTGTTAAATTTGAAACTGAGGAAGTTTATGGATATGCATGGAATGTCGTCGAATTTTTGCCCCGGAGCAAGCGGCTGAACCCTATCGAGATGACTTTCCAGATTTAACGCTGTCAGTAATGCGCAACAGGCTATACTTCTACGACTGCTCGTTCGGGTGCAACTCGGAAGAACAGGGGGAGAACTGGCCAGTCAATTTATTACTATATCTCAGAAAGCATAATTTGGCGTAACCAAACGGAGACGAAGAGGTTCTCTCAGTGGAGCAGTGAACCCGTGATTTTAGCCGTCAGGTTTCTCTGAATACGAAATAATACTGTATCCATCCCGCGCTTGGACTTGTATGTGAACCTTCATGTATCTTTTTTTAATAGACTTCACACGAGGACGGTGCTACTTTCATTCATCGCTTGTATCTGCGACTGGCTTCGGTTCCTTGCTCACGTTTTGTAGTTCGCCAAGCGGGTACCGCAGGATTTCGTCAGTATTAACTCCACCCAACAAAATTCAAAGTGCACTGTCAACCCATGGTTTGACAGGTTCTCTAGTGCTGGAAGCTGGACACAACTCCACAAACAAGTGGTTATTTGCATAAGATCTAAACAGTACCTCGCTCAGGAGCAGCGGTCCAGCTCATCAATTTCGCTGACATTAAACGAGTTAAGTTAGGCTGAACCATCGACACTGAGATAGGTGCAAGGTCCCAGGTAGCACGTCGTTCGCTAATAGCGCGCAATTAGTGGCTACAAATGAGCTACTGCACCAAAGTGGTAACACGAACGTAGCTCACTGACTATAGTCTGTTAATAGCATGACAATAGCTGAGTGCTTTGAGCTGCATTTGAAAACATACCATTCTTTGCTTTTCGCGTTGCCCTCTCTCCGATCCCATGGTAACCCCATAGTTCCACACGGTTTTCTTATATCGTCATGGACTCGAACACAATTAATAATGATAAATGTCATCTTATTTCCTTTTTTATTCACTGAATATACAAATGTAGTCAAATTTCAGGAAGGGGGCTGCGGACATACGAAGGCCTCCTGGGGAAATACAGAAATAGACAACGGGCATAGATAAGGATGCATTTGACTGATTGAAAAAATCCCTTTATCGTCCCTCCCTGTACTCTCCACTATATAAATCGCAATTCCTCACATCTCCAGACACGCTTTTAGTTTAATGAAATGCATACATGCAGATATTTCATGTAAAAAGAAAACCATTTTAATAACAAACAATTTCATAGAAATAAAAGGGCTTTTCTAGGTAGTACTTTCGTGTTGCAATTTTTGGGAAGCAATTCCGTCTGTTTTTGAACCATCTTCGCATTTGTCGTTCAACAGAACCCATTAGGACTTCAGTAAATGTAGGATTACTCCGAATGGCATCTAATCAAGCTATGCACATCTTATCACAATTACTAACCAACAACACCTTCAATAAACAAACGACCGGAAGCCTGCAGTTTACCATTGTTTTCGGTCTAATTCATTAGCACAGCNGCAGTACTGTGCCAAGTCTCTCCCACCCAACTGCATGAATTGCTTCCCCTATAGTGTTTATAAACACTATATAGAAAACAAATTAAACCTAAAATTTTGGTCAAAATATATAGCAAATGAGAGATCAGTCCAATGTGAACTTACACACTAGCTCCAATTGCAATTCGTTTAAAACTCCTTGGGGCGCCAAATAACGTCCGTAGATCATGCGGGAGCTCCAGAAAGTATTGTGGAAGCGTTTTTAACCACACTCGATTGCAGGAATACTCGCATGTGTTTTTCTTAAACATTGTCTGGCCATATGCTTGATGCACTGTGCACATCCTTCCGTCCCAAGTGGTACTAAATGTCGAACGAAACAAGTTAGGCATATCAGCAGTATATTCCCTGAAAATCAGGGCGTTGGAGGGGCATTTGAATTTATTTGCAGGGATGGATTCACATGAGTGGGAATTAATCCTCCAGACATGGGATGTTTTTATTGAAGAAAACAGATTATGAGTAAAATACATGTTTCGTAATATCTTCCTGTGTATTGAGAGCGTCGGTGAGTGATCAGGGATTGTGCAGTTTTTTGGGACTGCTGCCGGGTGTCAACCTCCTGCCAGTATTTCGAGTGAATTCCGACGTCTGTTATGCAGTTTTGAAGATTCATCTTGCTGTCATTAATAATAATGAAAGTAATATTTATTTCGTATTATTATTGTACTTTTGTTATTATTATTAAACATATTATTATTACGCTTTTTTGTACTGCAAGTACAGCTTTTATTTGCCGAATTATAGTGCTTGTGAATAGTCTGGTTTTCAACGGAGTAGTCTTGAAGTATTACACGGGTGCGACGCTAGGACCAACGGTTTCGGATCTCCATTTCTAAGGTTTCTTCTGTTCCTGCGTCCTCGTTTGCCGGGTCCGGACGAGGCTCTACCGCGGTGGTCGTTGGATAATTAGAGTAAATAAGCCACCTGTCTGTCCGAGAATGTTACCTGAAACGATATAAGACTAGGGGAGGGGTGCAGTATCTGAAGTCAGTGCGACATATCGGAAAATTCAAGAAAAGCATGAATAACACCATGGGACAGAGAGTTGATTACCGTTTAGGGATTAGATCAAGATAGAGGTCTGGTCTACATTTGAAAGCGGATTTTGTGGGGGCATTAGATAATGCATGCGGGAGGTCATTCCAAAGATGAATTACCATCACATTAAGTCAAGTATTTGCTTTATGCACCCCGAAAGGTGAGTATTCAGCAGTCACATAGTCAACCAACAATTATCGAACAAAATTATGGCAGAATTATCGTAAGCAAGGAAAAAAAGAAAACAATTTACGATATGAGAGAATTAAGTTCCGAAGCGATGTGTTCTGGGCTGTCAGGAAAACAGGCAAGACAGGGCACCACAGAAGACCAATAGGCGGTCGTCCGAGCAAATATACAATTAAAACGATAACGGGTGGAAGAGGAGGGCACACACTTGATAAGATCTTGATGCAACGAATGTGAAGGAGGGATGAGGAGCACTGGCGGGCTAATGTACGG
>UZAN01045747.1:0-10070 GCA_900618425.1 Echinostoma caproni
GGTTAGCCGGAAGCTGTACCGCGGTGCGTGAGTATTCGTTGCACGATCACCACAATTAGTTTAAGATAAAATGGGCGGAAACGAGTTTGAAGAGCAGGTGTATAGTGAAGATGAAACATTCATAATTTCAGTAGAAGCGCTGTCATCGAGCGGGAGGAGGGCAGAATGATTCAGGAAGAGACACAAATGGCTTATAAATGAAAGGTTTCAAATGTCGATACAGTTGGAAATGCTTCTGTGAACACGGAACAATAGACTTCGGGGTTTTATCTTTAACGGATTGATGGGTTTGTATTATTTATATTGTTTAGGCTTAGATCGCTTTGATGTGGGACTGACTGCACGATAGACACCTAACCTTAAAACACCATGTAGGTATGTTCCTCATATAGGTCCGGAATGCGGATGCATGTAGTCAAAGCGGTGAACACAGCCGCGCCCAACAACCCTTGCCGGAGCCAAATTGTCCATTGTGCCTTCGGCAGGCCTAAACCAACGGAGTCTGAAAAGAGATGGTAAAACCCAGCAGTCTGGGGTAATATCCAGCAGAGAAGGGATGAGGGGGAACAGAGCATGTTACGAAAGAATATTTGGAAAGCGTAAATGTCCGAAAGTATACATATTTAACAAAAAATGCACACCGGAGACACAGATCACAATGAGATAGGTTGAAAGGTGTACACAGCTCCTTGCTCGGCATGTGCCACGAAGAAGAGATGGATCCGAATGGTAGAGATGAAAGAATGAAGCAGAATTTCTAAAAATATGGGTGACAAACCTAGTGTAGATTTCCAGCTGGAAAGTTTGCTTTCCAGTGATCAACGTTCGTTGAACGTTGGTGTCAAAATTCAGTTCTTCAGGAAATGATCTCAATATATTTTCTCTAGTCCATTGGACACAAATCATATTTGGAAGGGGAATCATCGGCGTTTATATATAAACCTGAACCAAGCAGATTGTTCAGGTCGGCAAAATTAAAGTCTTGTACTGACCAATCATACAAATGCAACTGATGCAGTAAAACAAAACGCTCAATTCAAGCAACATTACAATACATCCTTCTTCTTTTGGAAGTTCTTCATTATGATTCTGTTTGGTATATTCGTCCACTTCGTGTTCGAGATGGAGATCATGCGGTCATACTCGTTGTTGATATTTCTCGCTGCGGTTCTTGTACGTTGATTGGTATATCTTCCTGAACGGTATTAGGATCGTCTCTTTCTCTGTTTTTGTCGTCATTCTCTTCCATTTTCCTCAAATGAACTCTATTTTTTGGTATTATCCGTTGACCACAGCGTACTAGGTAAGATTTTTTTGTTGCTCGCGTTATTACTTCTCCCTTCACTCACACCTTTTCCGTTGGCTCCAATGGTTGTATCCAAACCGTGTCTCCTGATCTGAGAGAGCACAAAGGTTTACTGCCGCAGTCGTAATACCTCTTCTGTAGCGCCATGCGTTTCCTTAGCCTTGAATGTATGATTATTGATGGCGTAGTCTGTGGCTGTAGTAACTCGTCCCAAATGGGTAGAATTGTGCGTGTGCGTCTGCCAAATAAACGTTGGCTTGGGCTGGTTCCCATGTTGATCGATGGTATGTTCCGTAACTCGAGCAGGGCATTATTGGTTCGCTACTATCCACGCCACATTTTTTGATAGGCTTCTTAGCCTGTTTTACTGAGCTTTCTGCTTTGCCATTGGACTGACTATGATATAGCTAGTAACGTGGTGTTCAAAACGTCATTGTTCACTGAATTTCCGGAATTTGGTGCTACGAAATTGGTGGCCGCCATCGGAGATCACCTGAAGTGGTATTCCGTGTCGTGCGAAATGAATGCGCAGTTTATTAATGATCTCCGCCGATGTGCTGGATCGCAATACATCAACTTCTGAAAAGTCACTGTAGTAATCAACAGTTATCAAGTAGGTGTCTTTCCCGTGAAAGAATATATCAAGCGCTACCATATGCCATGGTCTCCCTGGTATTGCACGCATATTCATCGGTTCCTTCGTTTGTCGCTAATCAAACTTCCTGCAAATTTCACATTTAGCAATCACTTGTTTTATCTGTTCCGACGTACCCGGCCAATAATGTCTCCCTGGCGCGACTGAGGCATCCGTTTGTACCGGCGTGAGAGCAATGTATCAAACGCATTAGAATTTGTTGAATCACTTTTGGTACGACTAACCTTTTACCACGAAAAATCAGTTCATCGTGAACAGTTAATTCATCTCGAAATTTAAAGTAGGGCAATACATCCATATGAAGGCTTTTTTTGTTCTTTGGCCAACCACGTGTGATAACTCCTTTAAGTTCTTGCATACTCGAATCGTCAATAGTTGCAGTTCGTATGTGAGACAACTCGAGCTGCGTCACCGCCAATGCAACGTTCACGGATTCCAACTTTTGTTCCTGTCCTGTGTCTGGCAATGTGGCTCGTGACAACGTGTCCGCCACAAACATGCGTTTACCTTGTTCGTAATGCAGCTCATAATTGTATTTCTGTAGACGTATTAGCATCGATTGTAATCTCCTTGGTGCTCTATGGAAGGCTTTATCCACAATCATGATCAGTGGTTTGTGATCCGAGTATACATGCGTGAGCCGACCAAATGTGTAATCTTCGAACTTCTCCAGCGCATACACAATTGCTAGCATTTCTTTCTCAATCTGGGCGTACCTTTTGTCACAGTCCGTTAGGGTCCTACTCCGATAATCTAATGGAAGCCCATTTCGGAGGAGCACAGAACCTAATCTAAATTGACTGCTATCACATCTTATGCACAGAGGTGCATTGAGATCGAAATATGCCAGCACTGGGGCTTTCACAATAAGTTGATTGGTGCGATCAAAAGCCGCCTGATATTTTAGTGTCCAAAGTCACGGTTCTCCTTTATGCATCAAACGTTGAATCGGTCGCATAAATTCCGTTAGTTCTGGAAGAAATCTACTGAGAAAGTATATCATTCCATTGAATCGTAATACGCCTTTTGCATCAGTTGGGGGAGGCATTTCTACAATCGCTTTAACCTTTTCCGGGTCCGGTTTAATCCCTTCGTTTGTAAGTAGGTGACCGTGAAAGCTGACTTCCGATTGACAAAAGGTTAGCTTGTCCTGTTTCAGCTTGATTCCGTCTCGTATACAACGCTGTAAAAAGCCTTCAAACCATCCATTGTGTTCATCTTCATTTTTACCAAAAATTAGCATGTCGTCCGCCACGCACAATACCCCGGGTAGATCATCTACCGCTTAGAGGATTCGTTTCTGAAACAATTCACTTGACACTTCCAAACTGAATGGCAGTCTTTTCCAACGATATCGCCCGAGTGGCGTGCCAAAAGTGCTCAAGTAGCTCGATATATCGTCCAGCTCTAAATGCCAAAACGCAAAGGCTAAATCCACCTTCGTAAAGCATCTTGCATTAGCTAATTCCGTAGTATGTCGTCAAAAATTGGCAGCGTAAAATGCTCCTGTCTTAACGCCTTGTTTAATGGTTTCGGGTAGATACATATTCTCAATTCCCCAGACTTTTTTGTCACCACCACAACCTGACTTACCCAGTCCGTTGGTTCATGGACTTTCTCCAGAACGCCTTTTGCGATAAGATCATTTACTTCACGCAAAAATTCATCTCAAACAGCGAGTGGGATCCGCCGCGTTGGTAAAACAGCGGGCTGAGCAGAGTCTCTTTATAAAGTGTCACAGTTCCTGGCAACTTTCCCAGTTTTCCATCAAAAACGGAGGCATATTTTTTCAGGTAGTGTTCAGTGTCTTGACAGATGTGATGAACAAATGAATCGTAGTTAAACGTTACGAGACCAAGTCGCTCGATAGATTCGTATCCCAGGATTGGAACATAACCAGGCTCTACGACGACAAAACTCACGACAGTAGAGATTCCGCTTCTGGGATTCTTCATTGTAATAGTGGTTTCTCCTTTCGGCTCCACGTTCGCACCGTTCCACATAACCAATCTCGTTTGGGTAGGGTCCAATTTGGTATCGGTTATGCAGTTTCTCGGTATTGTGTTCACAGACGCGCCAGAATCTAGTTGGAAGGTTACTTCTTCTCCATTCACCAACATCTTTGCAAATATGCCTTTCCGTTTGGCTGGGAGTTGTACTCCATTGACATGATCCGCTGCTGAAACGTGAGGTTCTGAGGTTGACTCCTTCTTCATGAAGCACTTTGCTGCAAAATGATTACGCTTTTTGCAGTTATCGCACGTTTTTCCCCAAGCAGGGCAGTTGCTCCTTCCCCTCGTATGTATGCGGCCACAAAAGCAGCAAGCAGTCGTTGGATGTGTTCGATTTTCAGCGGTAATTTACACAATCAATAGTCCTATGTTGTGGTAAGCGTTTTCATATGCTTCTCTGCTGCTTCTTCACTCTGACATATATCGATGCGTTGTTTCAAAGTCAGCTTTGGAATTTTCAGGAGGCGCTTCACCACAGTAGAATCCCGTAGGCCAACGACAATTCGGTCCCTTATTAGACTCTCTTCCAGACATGCGCAGAAGTTGCATGAACGAGCCAGGTATTTTAGCGTTGGGACGAATGTGTTGAGGGACTCAGGATGTTGCTGTTTCCTCTGGTTGAAAATGTATCGTTCATAAGTCTCGTTAGATTTGCCAAGACAGTAGCGCTCCATCTTCTCCATCACCACCTGCCAATCTGCATGGTCCTCATCCGGACTGTACGTGAATCCATTTATAACACGCAGAGCATTCGAACCAATCGTGTGACGGAACAAAGCCAATTGCACCGGACTGGATTCGCGGTCCATCTCTGTCAGTGTACGAAAATCTCCATACTGTGTTCGCCACAGATTCCAGTTATCAGCAAATCGCCCCGTCTCCTCCATATTCAGGTACGCCGGCGGTTGGGCCTGCAGTCGACTATTCATTCTCTCCGACATGGGGAATTTCGCATCATCCCACCGCTGCCACCATGTCAAAAGCCAGTTCTTCAGGAAATGATCTCAATATATTTTCTCTAGTCCATTGGACACAAATCATATTTGGAAGGGGAATCATCGGCGTTTATATATAAACCTGAACCAAGCAGATTGTTCAGGTCGGCAAAATTAAAGTCTTGTACTGACCAATCATACAAATGCAACTGATGCAGTAAAACAAAACGCTCAATTCAAACAACATTACAACACAGTTGGGTTGCGAATTTTGGTTTACTCACTACACTGACTACAGACCGCGGCTCTCTATTTCAGTCTACATTATTCAACTCAGTTTGAGCCATGGTGAGGTGCCAACGTATACGCAACACAGCATATCACCCGGCCGCTAACGGATTTGTCGAAAGTTTCCATGGACTGCCTAAAGTTGTCTTAGTGCATATTCAGTCATTTCATGGGCGGCGGCACTCCCGCCCGTCCTCCTTAGCATAAGAAATGCCATCCAAGACGATCTAAAGTGTACGCAGGCCGAACTATTATGTGGGCCTACACTCCGTCTTCCCGGAGAGTATATTTCACCACACAAAGCTTCACTTTAAGCGTCACCGGATTACATCCAACGGCTTACTCATCACACGCATAAGCTAATTCCAGCTGTCATACGCTCAAAGCAAAAAGCATTCTTCATACATCCAGATTTAAAGACTTGCACACACGTTTGGGTCCGTTACAATGCAGTATGCAGATTCCGACAGGCTCCATATAACGAACCTTACCGCATAATGCGACGGAGCGAGAAACAGATAGTCATCGATAGGAGCGGCCCCCACAATACTCCATCGACCGCACAAAGCCAGCATACGTCAATGCAACATCGTTCACGTCAACCCCTGCCAACCAAAAGGCTTCGGACCCCACCACATTGATAGCACCCACCCCACGGCGACCACACTAGGTTAGACCATTCCTCCCACCGCAAGCACATTATCCTCTATTTCAGGAACGCCTCCATTGCATTCACTTTAGCGGGTTCAAACCCCAAAACAACTCGCACCGGCCCTTCGGTCCGTATTCCAACTCGTTTTGTGGAATGTTCTTATTACTAGCGCAATCCGTTTTTACAAAAAAAAACAAAAAAAACGTGTTAACAGAATGTTTACATATATACTTTTTAGACATGCAAAAGCAAAAAAAAATTTCTTTTGCCGGTCAAAGGCGTATCTATTTATTGGTGCCTTTGTTTTGCGTTAGTGTAACCGTACTCAGTATCTTTTGTTTTGCTTAAATTGTGGAGCAGAGGAACGCTTTTATTCGCATCATGAACGACATAAAGGTTGCAAGACATTTTACATTCATAATTGTCGATTGGCAATCTTTTGCCGCTTTGTACGTTTTGAACCTTGCATCCCACGGGGCTTATTGTTTTGTAACCAATGGCCTAGATGGCTTAGGGTGAGGTTGACGTTGCTCCTTATCTCAGTGTTCTCGTCTATTGTGTGACGCTCCGTTATTGCGACGTCGTGGAATCTTTCCACCATAAGAAACTGACTCGAGTTCATACACCTTCCCTCTGCTGCACGTTAGCACAACATTCACAGCTGCATACATTCTTGCTCGTACAACATTGCATGAATCCGTGCTGTCGTCGAGCATTTACACATGAGATGAAAAACTCCAGGGAACCCTCGGAGAATTCATCTCCCGTTCACATTTCATCCAGTCATGCGTTCCTACATTAGCCTTCACCATGCACCATAAACTGAACGAAACTGTTCAACATACCTATGGAAGATCCATCTGATTTACATAATTAGGTAACTTACGGGTAGTTTTACTCTGGACCAACGTACGGCGAAAAGCAGCTGCCCTGGTGGTCACAGTTATAAAATCTGGTTTGTGGTTTCACCACAGACACGATCACAAGGTGATATCTCCAAAAGTCGGTGCCTCGGCTGTCTGGTTGAAGTTCCTTATTACCACCCTTCTAGGGGAGGCTGGTGAAACGGTTCTTCAACGGACAGTTTCACAACGGCAGTTTTTTCTTCGTGCCTCTTGTTTTTCTCTTAGTTTCATGATAGATCCATTCAAGCCGGACGTGATTATCAAATCACTGACCAGTATCATATTCACCTCACACTGGGGACCAGAATCCGAACAGGTTCAGCTTCCAACCAGTCCTGTATAACTGAGAACCATCGGGTACATACTCGAAGAGGTATCGTGACCGATTATTGTTTGCTTTATTTTCAACTGATGTTTATTTCGTTCGACTTATTTGGCTACACCCTGTGGCACATGCTCACCAGGTAGCAGTGTCCACTTTCTCAAACAATTTAATATCAGTACACGGATCCAGCCTCCAAGCTAAATCTGTGGAACAAATTCCCTGTAGGTGCATGCTTTTGACCTATTACATCTTGGATTCTGTATATATATACATATATATTTCATTTACGTTTGACAACGATTCCTAGTTTGGATTGAAACGTTTTAATAAACATTTTACAACTCAGTGTACGCCTCAATTCTCTCGTGAAATATAAATTTAAAGGTACATATACGTTTCGGCATTATTCCACGGTGCATATTATTCATGGCATGTTTTGTTCCCCCAACTCCTTCTCAGCTGGGTATCATCTCAGACTGNCTTGTTCCAGAATTGGTTGGTTTGGGCCTCCCGAAGGCTTGGGGTCTGCACCCACAATGGACAATTTGGCTCCGGCAATGGTTGTTGGGCGCGGTTATATCCACCGTTCAGACTACATGCGTTTGCATTCTGAACCAGGTTGAGGATCACACCCCCTGCCTCACCTACAAGGTGTTTTAAGGTTGGGTGTTTAGCGTGTAGTCAGTCCCACATCGAAGCGACCAACGCCTAAATAATTTAAACCAATGCATTACCGGATTGAAGCCCCGAAACCCAAATGAATGTGCTCTCAGAAGCAAGGTGTTATGCAGCTGACAGAGAAACATGTATTTCAGAACTGTATAAACTTGCTGTACCCCTCTTTCCCATTCATTTCTATCCACGAGTCTCCATCTCCTCCAGTTCTTAGTCTCATAGACAATCGATCAGTGTTTTCCTCCCACTAATCCCGCACGTCGAATCCTCTCGATACAAGGTTTGCTCTTCCTTTATTTTCCGTTTGACATGCTCACCTAGTGTATTTCCTCCATCCTCCAAATCAAAGTATGTGACCTTGTCCACTTTGTGTTCTATTTGCACTGCGTTTTTCTTCCGGTCCCCTGCCGTCTCCATTGTGTATATCCTCTAATTGGACCTTTCATATATCTGCACCTTTGATGTACATATGACTATTTTGAACATATGACCATACTCTGTGCATGCTTCACGGGCTTCGTGAAATATACATTATTATTATTATTTTTAATAACGATATATATCACGGATAACCGTGATGCATGCAAAGACATGATCAATTGTACAACTAAATCATCAGTACCGGTAAAGCACAAAAATTTGAAGGTAGCAATCAACAGAAATACAATCGGAACACAAACTGAAAAAGGTCACGAAAAGATGTTCAGATGAGCAGAATGCTCCAAAAGAGCATGTCAGTGGAAGTAGGACAAAAAAAGGAGAATCGTTATAGTAGATGGACGGCGAGATATTTGGACGTACGACAATAAATCAGTGGAATAATGAGAAGCGGCTGGCCGGTCAATGGATGAGAATAGATGGCAAAAGGCACAATAACGGATAGGATGAAACAGAATAGAGTTAAACATCTGTCAAAGTATATATATTCACTATACGTTGTGGCACAGTTGACTTCTGCGGGGTTTCCTTCACTGGCCTTCGATCAGTAATGTAATGATTTGGGTTGTTTAAGTTAGTTAGGCGCTAGTCGCTGTGATATAGACTGACTACAAGCTAGAAACCCAACCTTAAAACACATTGTAGGTGAGGCAGAGGGTGCGTTCCTCAATTTGGTCCGAAATAAGGACGCATGTAGTCAAAGCAGTGGGTACAGCTGCGCCCAACAATCATTTCCGGTGCCAAAAGCCTTCAAATACCAAGTTCCCCCATGTCGTTCCTTCTTTGCCAGAACACCTGGTAGCCGAGGTTTTAGACGTAGTTTTAGAACCTCCCAAAGATAGGCCTTTTGAAGCCTTACGCGACGCCATACTGAAACGCATAAGAAGCTCTAAAAAAGAGCAAATCCAACGCGTACTACGAGGACATGCCGTTGGGCGACCGTAAACCTTCACAACTTTGGAGGCTCATGTGTAACAAAATGGGTAACATCCCACACAACTACGCATTTGTTAGGGAACTGTGGTTTCAAAGATTAGCCCAAGACGTGTATTCACTTATCGCGCCAGCGCATGATATGCCCATAGAGCGTTTTAAGGTTATGGCAAATCTTGCCAGGAACATGTTTAACTCCCCACTGAAATATGGCGAATTTCCGAGTCATTGGAAACTTTCTACCATTATTCCGCGACACAAAAGGACCCTCTACACAACTCTTCCAACTATCGCCCATTAATAATACTCCAATCGCATCGAGATTATTCGGGCGCTTGGTGCGAAAACATATAACTAACTTCCTTCTCTCAAAAAACCTCCACGATGGTCAACATGGTTTCCTGCAAAACCGGTCGTGCAACACCTGTCAACTTGATTTCCTCAATTTGGTCACTGAGGCAGGGGATAAGAGAAAATCCTTAGTGATAATTTTTGCTTGATATGACTAAAGCGTTTGACCGTGTTTCCCATATGCGGCTTGTAGCCAAACTTCAAACTTTCGGCATCAAACCCCCATCCTGAATTGGTTTTCCTCCTACCTCTCCAATCGCACCCAGTCAGTGTATGTCGACGGCTGCTTTTTCTTACCCGCCCTTGGTATTAGTGGAGTAGTGCAAGTTAGTTTCCTAGGACCACTTCTATTCCTCATGTACATTATTGATATCTTCCCCATAGTCCACCATGGTACACCATTTTTATTCGCAGGTGGTATGAAAATAGTCTGAGTTCCAACCACACAAACTAGAACAGTAGAGCAGAGGCTGCTAGAAAAGAGTCTCTGTGTCGAGGGTTGCTGAACTCGACAAGCACAGGACTCCCCTTGTTGCCTTTCGGTAACCATTGAGTGCCTTTGAGAACTTTACTTCTGGGGCAGAGGTTTGTCCCG
>UZAN01045748.1:0-31439 GCA_900618425.1 Echinostoma caproni
GGCACTCAATTTGCTCGCATTGCAAGCTGTTATGATAATAGAGCAACACGCCCCTACCTCGCGTTGGATGATCACGCCTCAATAGCTCCATGCCCGGTAATTGCAGCTCGGAGTCCAAAATGTCAATCGTCAACCAGGTTTCGGTTACGGAAATGAGATCCCATCGACCGGTTCGATAACGTAGTTCCACTTCTGGAAACTTACTGAAAAAACCCTGAGCATTAGCATAGAAACAGTTTAGTCGTTGTCGGTGCAGAAATCCCTCGTTTGTTGTGTCCTAAAAGTAATGGTTTTCGTAATCGCAGCTAAAATCGTTTAAGTTTGAGAGCAGGTCAGTACGCAAGTTCAGAATTTATCTCCACTTATGACCCATAACCAGCATGAATGAAAGTAATCTGCAGAGGTCATCAACAATGGTTAATGAGTAATATCATGGTAAAAAGCAGGTGCACAATCAAGCACTGTTTAATAGAAAGATAATTATTCTGGAATTCTGTGGAACTTCCATTTTCATAGATCACTGATTTTGTAAAACATTTCCCGATTGGATTTTGGTTTCTCCAAGTAGACGTATGAAATTTTGCCTGATTAAACTGACTACAGTCGTCTATTTTTCTCGAATGAACCATAGTTGTGTAATCACAAAAGATCTTTCTATTTTCGCCAATCTATGCTGAACTGGAATCTCGCTTTTCCGGCATGTGACTTGAAAGTGAAATAATGTCTCACGTCGGTCCAGGTTGCTTTGGGTAACGAGAACACCCTAGTTGTCAACTTTGAATGAACCAGTATGATCACAACAACCTGCGGTCAACAACGAAAATGAGTCACTCATACTGGTTTTTCGGTCATTATCAGAAATTGGATATTTGTGAGCGTAAAACATGGTAAAATGAAGTTTGGACCATTCGATGTGATATGGGTGTGCGATCCTATAGGACCATCAGTCGTCCTTTATAAAGTTAACACTGAATGAAATGGTTGAATGCCAAAGTTCATCTACCATCTTGATATCACTCATATATTTCTGGTCTCTTCGGCACTAAAATGGTTTCGGGTGTATGCGTTGTCAATAATGCTGAATTAGAGTGATCAGAGTTATGACAAGCTAATCAGGTTGTCCATGTTTCAACGCTCAGACGCCAGGAGCGTCTTCAGACACAAACCATTAAGGTATCTTTGCCCGAAATTTATTAGGTCCTTAAATTCAAATAGAACCTGACCAGTAACATTCACAGAGCGAGAGGAATGAATGTAGACTTCGTCGATTGGTGTAACAATTGCAGTGGTAACTGGGATCACAGTTTCCAATTGTTTGTCTATTTCGTTCCGGTCGAAATTCTTTGTCACACATTCCAATTCTCATATGTATTTTCCACGCAGATCATTGACAAACGGGCGCACGATCCAACTGATGAGATTTCTATCCTGACCCGATTCAGTCATTTGAAAAATGTGGTCACGTTGGTCGCGGTGAGTTGCTCATTTTCCGTCCATTCAGGTACTTTGATTAGAACACCACAAATAGGAAGCTTTTCAATATATCGTTTCAAATGTTTGGTCGATTAGTTACGAGATAATTAAACGGTCTTATATGTTAGATGTGTGTGTGTGCTCGCACGTGCCGTGCATTGTCAGTCTGACATCAGACAACAGGATCCTAGGATATGCATAGGGAAATATTACACATGGGATAGAAATTTATCTGCGTTTCCCATTGGTCCATCCACGTCGATAGGAGTGTTTTTTTCTACCGTATCCCATAGTTCATTGGTTTCCATAACTCCTCTCGGGTTCCCCGAATTTTTTTTTATCAATCGCTAAACACACGTGATCTGTGGAACGATACAACGTACGATCGTGTTGAATGTGACGATCAGTCAAAAACAGTTCTATTCGTTCCTGACCCGAAACATGTTTCTAGTATGTCATTTCGCCGAAGGAAGGAGGCTGTGGTGTGCCACGGTTCAATATTTTTTACTTGATCGATCGATCAACATCAAGCTGTTTAATATAGCGCACGGATGATCAATAAACAAGTGGGTAGAATAAAACCGTGGGTTTNGGGTTTCTATTGTAACTAAGTGGTGGTAATATATCAACAGAACGTAATCTCATCTGATAACTGAGTGAAGGCGATACGCTTCTCCCGAAACTGCCTAAGGCTTATCAGTGTACGTAGCCGAGTATCTTTCTATAAAGAATACAAGATCGGGAAAGCAATTTCCATCCATCTCAGCACAATCTTGAGACATCAAACGCAGGGCCAGAAGACAATTACAACGTTTTCCCTGGCAAATCGGAACCGGATCATCATGTAACGTGTGTCCCCGGGTCTACACCCTGACAAAGAATGCTGTGATGTGTGTGTGGTATGCGTGTATTCATTTATATAGGTAACGGAAGCGGTAGAGTAGGAACGGAACATTTTTGCTTACTGAAGTCAAGGGTCAAACGCGTTTTCCCAATGACCTGATGACGATGGCGTTACAGGCTTGGATCGAGTAGGTCATGTTCACCGACATTTCATTTCTCACAGGTCTACGACTCGGATTCTTTTGTGTACATGGTGACCGAGTATTTGGGTGGTGGAGAGCTTTTGGATCGAGTGATGCGCAAGCGTGGTCTGTCGGAATTCGAAGCGAGTCGCGTGGTCGAAGTGATTGCTGGAACACTGGCTGAACTGCACAAAAATCGGGTAAGAACGCATGTGGCCCTCATTGGTGATGAATCGATTTACAGTCGGAAAACGTGTCCCATCCTGTTTAACATAATATTTGGCCTACATTCTAACTGCACCGTTTGATTCGCAGGGAAACTGATTGGAAGGGTCAAAGAATTCGGGTCTGTTTTTCATTTGTTCAAGGATAAAATTATTCAACCGATTCTGTTTTGACCCTCCGAAATCTCGCAGATGCTGTGTTTCAATGGCCACTGCAGAATCCTTTGAAAAGAATTCGCGCAGCTAATAGTGGCTTCCTCGAACACAAATCATGCAGGTTTACGCAGGTTAACTTAACTTTCCGGATTTTTGGTAATGATAATGTAGAATATTCTCCTTCGTAGTTATTGTTCTCTCATGTGATTTTCACTCAAAGTCATAACTTGTTCAACGAAAATAATACAATAGTCATAAATACGGTTTCTGAGTCAATCAAAGGTTCTCAAACTGGCTTTTTCGTAATCTCTGCCGTGTATTGTGAGACTTCGCATTGATGTTTTGCCGGATACTAGTGTTTAACTTCATTTCTATCTCAGGTAGAAAACGTTAAGTGAAATATCTCTTCGGTTTCCACTGATCCCCTTCACCATACTTGTGAGGTATGCAAATGAATATTCAAAAACTGATGATGATAATCTATTCTTCAACTTGAATAATAATAACAGTTGTCTCACGTTGATTGCCGGTAACCGGACCTGACTGAGAAGAAATCCTCCGTGGGCGTCTGCAATCAAACTGTAAGAACTCATTTTCATTAGAAAAACAATGTACGCCTGTCAGCTGTCCTAAACGTCTGTGTGCGGCCCAACGAAATCCAGGTTTATATTGGCTTGTGAAACATTTGTAAGCGTTCGTTATCCGTGGGAGGTGGGGGAGAACAACAATGACAAATGAAGATGAGACATGACAGGTGATTCACTTGTGATCTGAATGATCACCAAGCCGGTTAAATGGACCATTCAAAAGTTACTCCATGCTCCTCAGTGCTTCTGCTCCTCGTGGTATCAGGCACATGTGTGAGACGGTGTTGAGCATCTAATGTATGGAAGAGTCTACCAACGTAGTGGGGTGAGCTTTATCGCTTCAGGCATTGTCCTACACTAACCGAATGGAATCACGGTCGTACCTGAAAAGCAGGTAGTGTCAAGTTTGGTAGCACCTGCGCCTATGTTAGCGAGAGACTTGGAGAACATGCAACGGATGAAACCAGGAGATGGATGAATGGATTAATGATCAACAGGAACACGGGGTCTTGTGGCACTCACCTAGTTACTGGCATTCGAATGGGCCTTTCACAGAACGTTCCGCCGTCCTAATCCATGTAATCATGTAACCTTTGTCCAGAATGGTTTATCCAACAAGGAGCGAAATTAATGAGATTTAAGGGGAAAAACGTCCATTTCAGGAGCGTAAACAAACTTCTCCTGAAGCAAAAAATATAACTTTCAACTGTTAGCTTGCTGCCCTAACTGCGAAGCTAGCTTGACTGTTTTATATCCGTGTAAGTATTTAGAGTTGTTTCCTGCTCTCGTACCTGAATGTATGTTTCATCATTCTGAACTGCGTCCGTTGAGATGCAGCTATGTGAAGAATTCATCACTAGTGGTGTCATTTAGATGGCATTGTCGATTTCCGTTTTGAATCTTCAGGTCTCTTTAGAATTCTCCTTTTTCTACACCTATAGTATTGAACTTCTTCCCGGTCCCGGAACCCAGTTCTCTCTTGCTCTTGGTCCGTTTTTCCAGAGCGACAGAAATAAGCGCTTCTCTTTTTGTTCCCATCATTACTACTCCCTGTATCATATCGATCCATAGATCTGGATGAATTTCACATCGTGTGTGTAGTACGCAGTTAGACCGAGGTTTCACCGTTTCATTTGTGTTTTCTGTTATGTTTTGACTCCCAACCACGGAGGCATAGTTTATTACTCATGTGTTTTGATATCATCTGATCCGCATGCAAGAGGTGCTGCTTTATTCCATTGTGAATATGTTACCCGGAAAAAAATCATACTTTGATGTCCGAAATCTAATCAGACTGTTCAATCTCATAGGCCTGATTTACCATGTACCCGGCTAGCTCAGTCGGTAGAGCATGGGACTCTTATTCCCAGGGTCGTAGGTTTGAGCCCCACGTCGGGCGTGCCTCTGCTTTGGGGTGGTGGTTGCCAGGTGGTTAGGTCACCAACTTGGGACCCATAAGTCCCGGGTTCTAACCGCTCGAGCACCGCCCATTTTCCCAGGCAGCTTTTGTATGGCCGCGGCTCCCCGTCCTGAATGTTGACTGTACATTTGTACATTCGATAAACAAACAAAGGAAGTGAAAAGATGCACACAACTTTTGTCCTAAAATATTCAAAAGATGCATCATTGATCACGAACAGAACAATGAGAACCTAAACACATCAGGTTTCCGGTCTTCTGGGCTATTGCGTTCTGCTTTGAAGATATTTCATTTTCATGTGAGTACTAGAGGATTTCATTAAATTTCAAATAGGAATTCGTCGTGTATATGGCAAATGTAGTGTGAACTGAAAAGCTAGAAAGCACTGGACAGCTGTTTCGACTTGGTTGGGTCTGATCAGCAGTGCGAATCCATCAACCCAACTGAGGATCGAACTGGGGACTTCATGGGCAGAACGCAAGCATACTACCCACTACGCCACCGAGCAGCTAATCTTACTGTTTTTCATTTTCCACTTACACAACCCATCTTTGGGAGCTTGTTGCGGGCCACAGACCCTGCTCATCTCAGCACTGGTCTCTAGGGTTATGACTCGGTTGGAAAAGTTTTGATTAAATTAATCAAATCCCCAAGGTGGATTGACATTTTTGCTACCCTATTGGAAGGCAACTGACTTTACGGAGGTGATTCTCCAATGAGTGGAAGTGGGACTAATTTATCTCAGGTTACACTGACATAACACACAGCACACTGCTTTGAAACACTGATCGAATACTCCATGACGAGAATTTCATGGTTCACAGCATGACTCTCTTTCCCTCTCCGTTTGCTTTATATATTCCCTTTTCAGTGTAACTTCCTGTCATTTCATTCCTCCACCTTTTTTCTATCGATTACGCTTACGTGTCTATCAATTCAGGGTAGTTTTGCCAAAAGTTTCTTTACTCGTCAAACAGACACGGATAACTGTTGATTAAAATTCTATGCAACGCCTTTTTCAATTCTGAACCCATTTTCTTCTTCTGTCGAACTGTGTTAGTGTTTTTCTTACTGTTTACATTTGGACCGTCAGAATATATATGCACACCTTAAGGTAGGGAGGTAAAAAGAGAGAGTGTCTGTACCTGGTAACTGTCTATCGATAACCATACCGGTGACAAAATTAGCCTATGCAGTGATTTGTTACGAAAACCATGAATGTTTTAGTCGCACCACACGTGTACGATCTCACCAGTGGAAAACATGACAGTGACATCTTCATATTCAAAAAGAGATTCTGCTCCAAGCTTCTCCTAATCCTATACCGACCGTCTGTCCCAGTGTCTGAAATTTATTGATCGAAAAACATTGGACATGACCGCCTCTCGCATCGAACCAGTGGTAGTTGACGTGAAATAATTCCATATTGTTGACAATTAATTCCTTGTCGGACACCGAAGACTATTGTCGCAAACATAGATTAACATTTGTTTAAATAAAATTTGATGTGTACATAAATATCTGAAGACCAGTAACAAATCTAACGATTTCACATCGCCTTTGAGCAAATAATGACACACAGCATTGAAGATAATTAGACTGAAATTAATTTCAAATAATAAAATCCCATCTTGAGTGTTGACACATTTATTTTCAATATAATTCGTCTTCGTCATCCGTTTTCTATTCGTTTATGAGTGAGATCATTTAATTTTAAAAAATAATTTGAAGAGGCTCGATATTAGACTAGACTAAATATAAGAAAACTCATACTGAATAGGGCGATTACATTAAATTCTGCCTATTGAAACAGTGAAGACAGCGACCCACCATTGATTACACCGTAATTTTCATATTATTTGGTTTCTCTTATAGGCATCAGCGGTCGATGAAGAAGCGTTTCAATCTCTTGTGTTTTTTCCGCCTCCAGTATGGTAGCATATTTTTCCATGTAAATTTTCTTCTATGATTTATTCATATGCAACTCTTGTTCAGCGCATCGGACAATTTGATTTGTGCAAGTGGAAGTGCAAACGTACGTGATTTGTTTGTTTGTTGGCAATTTTTGTGCAACGCGTAGCTAAAAGGGTTACTTTTCCAGCTTCTAAAGAACCAAAGTTTCACATGGTGACCGCGGACATTTTTGCGAACTAACGACCGGCATACTTTAAACTTGAGGAAACGGTGCGATTTACTGGTAACTGAAAACTGGAGACCGTATCTAGACGGCAATGAACCTCGTTCAATGTTCCATAAAATTGGCCTTTTCCAGGCTGTTTGGCGTGTCATAAACGGATTTTCGCACTGTGACAGTGTGCACTGACGATTAGTAATAACAAAGTTGTTTTGAGATTTGCCACGAAACTTGTGAACGCTTGCTTTCAAATCAGAAGTATTAAACTGTTGAGTTCAAGAGCGGTTTCTTACTCTCTCTGATGTTCCTTGCTCATTCCTCCAATGATGTAGCTTGTCAAGAGCCTAATCAATGTTCAGATTGTCTTCAGATTTTGTGAAAATGTCACGGTGAAGGGGTTTTCAAAGATCCAAAATCTGACACTCAAGAAATGCATTGACTTGTGACTGAGGAAAAAGGGAGCTGCGAAAGTCACTAAGATGCTTTCAATAAATGAGGCTCACGGTTTGTGTAAAATCGCCACTATAAAAGGAAGCGCTACAGAAAATGGACTGTTGCTGGTGTGCCCCAAATGTATGTGATTGAAGAAATCTCTGCCCGGGGAAAAGTGTGCGACCACTGCAAGATACGCCATGATTTTGTGATTTAGTGTTTCGTAAAGGCCAATCGGCTTCGAAATTCCACATCAAAGCAGGTGGCCGCGTGAACAAAGCACAACTACCAACTAAGAGGGAATGCGTGTTTATTAGGATGTTGGTGAATGGAAAAATTAGCATCCTAGCTTGATTCTGTTACGGCTATCAACGATTCTAAGGTGTGAAATATTTCAGAAGCAATGCCCATAAGCGGTAGATAAGGTACCTGGTACAGATGTGTAGCAGATCGTCTCCCCATTTTCGATAAAGGAACAGAAATACACAACCAACTATTCGAAAGCTTTTTGAAACACTGTGTCCGGAACATAATTTAATTAAAACAAGACAAGCTTGTTAGATTTTGTTGCCATATGATCCCGAGCGAAGAAATTAAACCGAAGATAGAAAAAGGTAATATCCATTGTATAAATGTCCCAATCAATGTGCAAGGTATTCGAGGATTCGAAGCAGCCATCAACCATCTGAGCATGTTTCTACCTGAAAGAGAGAAATTATCTCAGCCAGTTTGACAAATGGGTCATAAAGGGGAGCCGTGGATCTAAAACGTGACTTTCGGTCACATTCAGACACCCAGTACTGACAAACGTCCACCCAAATTTATCGATGAGTGCAAATAAGAGTACACTCAGATTAATAAATAAATGGATAAATGTTTTATAGGCATTACAGCAGTTCACTGACTATATATACATTTGATCTATTTCGCCTGTACAAAACAGGCCCATGGAACAACTGACGTAAACACAAATTGGTAAAAGGGTTCCTATTTCAGTGATTCATAAGCATGCAAACACGACACGACTCATATATAACTATTGTCGCGATAGGATTGACGAGCAGAACGGGAAAGTGATTGCAATGTTCAACATTTTCAGTTATGGTTGGCCCTCACTTTGAAGTGGTTTCTATTAGGAGCCCATTATTATTTGTTTGGATGTTTCATGACGAGTCATCTGTCGTCAATCCGGCCACGGGAGCTGGAGTGCTTCCATACATTTCTTAAGAGAACACCACGGGGGAGGGCTTATGGAGGCTAGATGTACACAGCCTTTTTTCTGAGCCATAATCCTTTTTGGAAACGCCCCGCGTCCTCCAGGAATTCCTCCTGGGTGAAAATATCCGGCTCGTTTCCGATAGTTTCAATCAGTATGCCCTCCGTACAAGTCCTTCTAACTCTGTCGGCCAGAGTATTTTTTTATACTGAGTGGTGCAAAGCTACGGAAGTGAATATACCGCCCGTTCTACTTCACGTTCCTGTGTACTGATCGTCAGATCGATCCGTGATTATAAGAAAAGTTACACAAACATCTAAATATGGTACCTCTAAATTTGATTCATTTTAGATTGGGAATTTTAATCTCCAAATGGAGTATTGAAATCATTTGGCAGATATTTGAAGTTGGATGTGTAATCGTCCATGTAGCGTTTGTACAAAACGCATTTTTAGTGTGCTTTACAAAAGATGTTTGTGCAAGCACTCCAGCTCCCGTGGCCAGACTGACGTAATGTGACCCGTGATGAAAGATCCAAACAAACAATAATAGACTCGTAATGGAAACCACTTCAGAGTGAGAACCGATCATAACTGAAACCGTTGAACATTTCAATTACTTTCTTGTTTTTCTCATCAATCCTGTCGTGAAAATAATCATGCATGTGTTGTGTCGTTTTGGCATGCTTATGAATCACTGAAAGAGAAGCTAGATTACCAACGTGTGTTCACATTTGGTCTACTGATGCATATCTACTGCGATCGTCAATCGCTGATCATGATTAGGGATAACCCGCTTCTTGATCGAGTACCAAGGATACTTAAATTGTGAGGTACAGTAGTGCACTATAGTACGAATAGGGTGAACGCATGTTTTTGGGGGATGCACCACTCAGAAGTCACATTACCAGCTGCGACTATCGCGGGCCTGAGCCAGCAAATAACAAAAGAAGTTGCAACTCACCGCTGCATATAGCTTAAGAGTAACCTTCTGCTCGAGGTAGTATACCTTTCTTCAAACATAGATTCGAAGTTGTCTTACATGACACACTGATTTTTGGTAGCCGGTGGGTTATTAAACCTTTTGATAGAACGCCATTCGTTTGCTACACGGGTTTTCAATGGACATTAACGGATAGCCGATTTCTGCTCGGGAGAAATAACATGGATTGGACATGTCCGAATAGATAAACGGGTGATTAGCAAACACCAAATTTGGAGACAGCTCGAACAACGATCAACGAAAGAACCCGGGTGTTTTGGTGTAATACCATACATATCATGATAGATGGTGGAGTTCGGCAATTTTATCATTAGAAGTTTTAGCATCTGGTAACTGTTAACCATCACAGTAAATTCCAGAATAATCCCATTGTAACCTCCGAACACAAGTCCGAAGGCGAACATTCGTTTTTGAATGATTCATAATCTTGCCTGTACAGATCATATAAGGGTTCGTTGTTAGTGGGGACACATTTGCAGGCTGGTTCGAAATGTCATTTGGGATAGGGAGAGGGGTGGGGTAAGCAGTACTACCGCTGGGGCGACAGGCATGCATCTCTTCGCACTAGAACTATGGGCACAAAAGTGACTGGTTCACGCTCACCACTTACCCTGGCCCCAAATTAATCACCAACATCACCACCACCACCACCGCCACCCTAAACACAGTCACTCTCATACGGACACAGACGCATAGGGCTTACCCCACCTCTCCCCTTCCCAAATGACCTTTCGACCCGTCGTGAAAATGTCCCCACTGACAACAAACCCTTATATGATCTGTTCAGGCACGATTATAAATCATTGGAAAACGATTGTTTGTCTTCGGACTTGTGTTCTGACACCACAGCAAAGTCGATCCGCTACTATTCGATCAGCTGCGAATTGAACTACGCGCTATTTTACACTATACTATCTATCTATCTCAGTTCAATTTAGTTCAGACGGTGATTCTCAGTTTTGCAGCACTGATATCCGGCAATTCGTTGAGCAACGCAATTTCAACTCCATGTCATCAACTATTATCATATTGAGAAAATGAGTCAGTGAGCGAACATTTGTTTTCTGATATTCCTGATCATGCTCTTACATATTATAGTGTGGAAAAATGCTTGCAGAGTAACAGCCATTGGCTCAATTAAAGGCCAGTAATCGGAGTCGGAGGGAAGAGGATGTGTGTGTAGACGCGTTTAATGTGTCCGTGGATGTGATCTTTCGCCATTTGAGTCAAGGGACACGTTCTGTTCTGTTTTGTTTTTCGCACTGGGCCAGGACAATTGTAGCGCTTGAACCAGTCGTTTTTGGGTACACAGTTTTGAGCAAAGTAAGCCAAGGGCGATCACCTTTGGCGATGCCCAGTGTCCAAACTCGGGTCGCCTTCGATCGATTGAGTGGGATGCGATAAATAACATCGAAGACTTTCTCTGGTTCGATCCTGTGTCCGGTGTTTACGATATAACCTCCGATCGCACTTGAGATACAGCCGGTCTTCCCCTGACTTAACTATCGTGGGTGGCGCTCCTTAACGCGTTGAGACAAACGCCTTACTGTACAACCTACGTAACATACGCCGCAGACGCAGGAATAAATTAAAATGGATGAAGTCACTTTCGGCAGTTTGTCTTTTGCTTGTATTCTCATCACTGGTGATGTGGAGAACACCGCTCTAAGCTTCGCTTTAGTGAAAGTGGAATTTATCGCCGTTCTCAATGACTGTACTAGGCTTTATGTGTGTGAGTCCCCCTTAAAAGGAATCCTTATAAACAGCTCTTTCTTGGGGGCCTTCCTTTTCCGCAGGGGGTCGAATATTCTTGTCAACAGCCTTTCCGGATAACCATTGTCCTGCAGAGTTTGGCAGATAAAGCGTAAGTCTTCATCCAGTGTATCTGCTGAACAAATCTGAAGGCTAAACACCGAACTGGATTACGTTCGTACTTTACAGGAACGAAACTATGGAAGTTGGTGTATTGACCATTCCATATTTTCTTTCTGTGAACCCGTCTTTTTACTGCCCCATCTTCTATTCTAGACATCCAAAAAGGACAAAATGTTCTTCGTTTGCACCCCTACGGTGAAGTTCAGTGATTGATGAGCTCCGATTCATAATGCAAGTATTTGTGGGACGCCATTTTCTCGGTCGGTTACACAGAAGATATCTTCCATATACCTAATGTATAGTACTAATCCCGCAATAGTTGAGCTTAGTGTACCGCTTTCTAGTTTAATCGCGATAAAGTCAGCTAGCAACAGACCGAGTGGGGATCCCATAACGACGCCGTCCATCTGACGATAGATAGTACCATGAAATAGAAGTCATATTAAGTCGAGTGATAAAACTGAAATCTCGGTCAGATAGGCGGAGAAGATTATCCAGAAGTGTAATTTAGATGACAAAGATGCACTGATTGCTCTTCTTGAGCTACGGATTTTACGGTCGACAACCACGGGAACCAGTCCGAGGTAATGTCTGTTTGGTAGCCGCACACACACACACGATGCTGTTCATATGCTGTTATTTGCTACAACTGCAAACGTCATCAACACGCATCATCAAATAACAACTTAAAAAGTGCGTAGTCGTTCAGAAGAAGTATTTCAATGGTGTACTAATAGGGTTCCGCAGGACCCATCCGGGACTATTCCAGTCGTCTGGCCAGTGACAACCGAGAAGTTATCATCGGCTTGGTAAAGTTTGTTCTGTGTGCAACAAAGACTTCGCTGATCATTTATTTAGCATTCCTGTAAGAAAGAAATCTGTGTCTTGGTTTATAAAAATTCAAACAAAGGCAATCAATAGAAACCATATGTCTATCCCTTGGCCGCTGCTGATTATCACACATTGGCTTGAACAGGTACCCTCCCCTTCGAGTTCGTGCATGACTCCATTTGCAACGAGGTTTACGGTTGAATTCGCTAAAATATTGTTTTTAACGATTTGTGCCCTGAATACAGTTGGCTCCCAAATGTTATGTTAAGTGAAGTAGTACTTTNAACCGAAGTTGAAACGGAATACACAGTTCTGGCTCACCAGATGTTCTTGTCAGTAATAAATTCAACTTACAAAAACAGTTATTGTCGATATAGTGCTCTGTGATGTTACTTAACGAGCCACACTAGTGAATATGTAATTCGATGTGGCACGTTTGTCGTGGAGGAATGTATAAGTTTGTCTTATCCGGAGGGCTTCAAGAGTACACCGCGAGCGAAAAACGCGGGTACAGCGAATGAACTAAAGGCGTTTCGAGTAGTTCATTTGTGTGGTAAGGTATCCGATTGATCAGAAATGTACTGGCTACGCATTGCCAAGTATCGTACAAAATCTGTGATCTCCTGTCTCGAAAATGACTGATCTTTAATGAGGAAATATGATGTGAAATTGTCAACAACGGTTTTAAGAAAAACGGAGAGATCAGTAAGAAGCGATATCTTGACAGTGAAAAGTGGTTTGATGAATGTGACTAGTGCGTGGCCAGATTCAGACTGATTTGCTTGCACTAACGAATCACTCTGATGAACGTATATTGTATCGTTGTTGTAATCCTTTCACCCCACTCTGTGATGCTCTCACGTCTTATGAGGACTCTGATGAATTACGATCCATTTTATGACTGAATCATTTCTCAGTCTATTCATGCTGCATGGGCCTGAGATGTTTCATACCTGTTACCTTACACGAAGAGACCGGGTTCCGTTAGCTAATTTCCTTGAACAGACGGCCCTGTATGTGAATTACACATGCAAGTAAACTGGGTTAGTACAGAGAGATTAGTTCTGTCCAAACCTAGGACCAGTGACAGGCTTACTGTGCTGTTCGACATCACAGATTCCTATGAGAGAGTATTTGCTAATATTTTCCCCTTTGACGTGCAACTCACACTGTTATATCTAACATCTGAACACTGAATTCCAATGCCTGATTTTACTACACATTGTTTCGTGATTTCTATCTGTTTGGATCAGTATGCGAACTGCCATCCGTTCCGCATATTGGAATGGAATGATTACGGATATAGCCTTTTGTTTCAGTCAGTAGTAGTTTTATGCACCGGGGTGATTGAAAGTCCAGCGTTTTGCGCCAGTTACAAAATCATACACACACATGTAGGTAATTACACGAAATCCATGGATGGAACGGATCTCACTGAAAAACTTGGGCATCATGTTCATGATTTCCTAATTTCCTCAATACATGTAGGTAGTTAATGAGTTTTGTGAGTCACACTTTAACGTGCTATACGGATAAAACTCGTCAAATGAAACCGAAGGGAATCGATGGTACTATCTCGAAAGATAGCTAGGTTGTGTTTGCTTGTACTCTCTGTACACTTGTACACTCTGTCCGAATTGTAAATAAATGGCCGTTCTTGTTTCTCGTTGGCTTCATTTTCGTCCGATGTGGGACTGAGTCAATAATTATCTAGCCGGTGAACCAATACCATCTGGTCCTTACATTTGTTGTTTATTCTCAGATAAGCTGATCTATTCAGTGCGGCAACCAGGTCCACACAAACATGGCCAAGGGGCAGAATTTTTCCGCTCCATTCTCCTTGTCTGTGTGTGTGTGTGCGTGCGTGGGTGTGTGCGGGGGGGGACATAAGGAACACACGAAGATGTTTGACTAGAGTTGTGTACCACACAAAGATTTGCTGTGTGGTGGATGTGAATCGACCGACTGGTATTCATCGTTCTTTGCGGTCCTTGTTCACTTGCAGAGTGGCTCATATTGTAAACCCCACTCCACTCCACTCCCCTCCACTCCACATCACCACCCCACCCCACACGTTGCGGTTGGTCATGAGAACAAATGCACCCGTTAGTGATAAAAATGTTCGTAATACTAAAATGAATTGGCAAATAAATCTAGCTTATAATAGTGTATCAAATATGCTTTCGAATGTTTTCGATTCAACGCATGCAGTGTTTTGTTTGTGTTAGTTATTTTGAAGTTTGGGTAACCGAGGTTGGCACATAACTTAGTCATTCAAAAACAAGATGATTTACTTTTACAAAATCACATCTACTGAAACATTAGTGATTCGAGTTACGTTTTCTTAGTGATAGAACGTTTTCGGTTAGTTGGCAGTTCTGATTCAAAGGCCTCACAAAATTCTTTGCTTCAAATTACATTAGTTGATTCCAATCTGGTCTTCATCCTATGCTTGTGCTAATTTGCGCGAGACCGTTTTCATTTAAACACCTTTGTTTTTATGCCTAAATAAACCGAAAAATCTCAAGCCGCATCCTATCAGAATTCTCTAATTAACCATTGTAATGAGATTCAAAACATTTCTGTGACCGTCGCGGCACAAAGTCATTAACCAACAGTGTTACAAAAGATCACGGACTGGTCTTGTTTTCTCGTTGCATACTGGACTGTGAATTAGCATCCATTCTGTGAGGGCATTGCCGAATGGAACTAAGCGATTGTGAATGAGAGTGTGGCTGTTAAACAGCAATTTCCTCAATCAATTGACTGACTTTTGTGCTACTGGTGTGCAGCGGTAAATGATCCTGCTTATGATGACGGGTTGGATGTTGCAACAACATCTACATTTAATTCACTGAAAGACTGGTCGGTTGACGCGCATTACTCGTTGGTTGGATGTGTTTCGCGCTGTGCTCAAAAATTCATATTTATCTAAACTGAGCTAAAGATACCACAGCGCTCTCTCAAATTCAGAACGCCCCACTATCGTCAATCTATAATTCAGTGAGTCTCGGAAATCCATATTTATTCCCATGTTTCTCGATTCGAATTGAGTTTTACATCATTATGGGTATTTTGATTCTGCGAATAACACGACGTCGCCGCCCGATTATGTCGGATCAAAAAGATCATCGTATGTTGCACCGGTGAAAAACTCATCAATGTTCTGCCATTGTCGACGAATTACTCAAAACGTGGATTCCATTGAGTGAATCGATAGATAAGATTGAGTTTTAAGAGATACAAATTGTTGAATTGTCACAAACAATGCGACTCTGCACCGAACGAATACGACACCAATAAGAAGATAAAAATGCTTGATTGTTGTCATTCAATTTATTCTGATAGGTCAGCTATTCTGCTTCTTTCTGAGTTTGATGCTTCTGATTTATTTGACCCCAAATTTACCAATACAAATTCAGGTTTTCTCATACATTTGTGTTTCAGGTTGACGTGCAAACCGACATGTTTTTTTTATTCTGAGTTCGTTTTATCTTGAGCAATGTGTCCGAAGGAAGCGAAATTTCCCTCTACGCAAGACATGAGTGGTAACGAATAATACACAACATATCCTTATTATTAGTTGGACGTTTGATCTTTTTTCAAAGGGTGAATTTTCCGATGAGTGGGACAACGGCCCCCGATGGTTTACGCTTTCCCCAAACCAACCACTGCCTTGCCGTCCAGGCTTTAGTTGTTCAAAGGTCGGGGTTGCGAACATCCAAGACAAGTTGCCTGCATTAGTCAGGAAAATCTGGTATCATTCCGCTCACGAGCAAATCATTTTTTTCTTTCATTGCTGTAAAGGTTATTATACCGAAATTTGTTTGTCACATTTTGAAATCAGACGCGAGCGTGATATTATATAATATAAATAGGTCAGTTAATAAAGTCGCTATTCTGGTGACATCTATATAGAGAAGAATCAGCGAGCAAACGTGAAAAGGGATCGTCGAATGATTTGGGAAGATTTACAAAAATATTGTTTTTTGTAGTCAATTTACCATAATTTACCACAACACGTTTTAGACTTCTGCTTTGGGACTTCTATATAGATGTGGAATGGTAGCACACACCAAAGCATAGGCAGCTTTTTATTGTGTGCATGAAATACGTAGCCTCGGGGGCTGTAGTGTGTTCGTGTCGTGTTCCATTATCACATAATGGTCCCGTACGAACTTAAACCCCAATTCGGTAAAAATAAGCTTATTCTGGTTAATGCGCCTGAAGAATGCCAGATGATTTTAGCGCAACACCTGACCAACTGATGGTGACTCCTGTGATGACCAAATAGAATGATCTTTATTGCTATAAATTGAATTGGATTTCCACTCTTCGAAGAAGGGTATACTTCCCCTCGATACCTGAATGATGCCGAGGACAATTCCACTTGCATAGATTTTCCCCACCAGAAACCCAACCTCAGAAATTTAATTTTGTTTGTAGTTAGGGTTGTTAGCGTGTCAATCATTCTGAGTGATCTTCTGATACTGTAAATTTATTCTACTGACTTGAACTGTAGGTGTGGTGACGTTGTCCTCCTAAAAATGCGAGGACGCTTTGGGATAGATAATTATGTAAAATCAATTTCTTAAGTGGTTTGTGCGAGAAGTTTATGCACTCGGGGAAATAAAATTAAAAACTGTGACGTTTCTCTTAAGGAAACAGAAACATGTAGCACGATGATCGACTATTCGAGTGGGAAAAGGAAAATACTTGACCAAAATAACTCACTGAGTGAAGAATGTTCTCTGGAACCAGTTGTCTCACGTTTTAGAAGAAATGTGGATTACAAAGAACAATCTTTCCGAAGTCCATGAAGCGCTGTGCTTCGCATTTGCAGAGGCCCGTGAAAAAGAACATGATTTTTCGCCATATATAAAGCTCAAGCATCTACTCTTTGTCCTGGATACCCTAGTCAACATAAATTACCTATATTCTCAACTATGCTATCAGAATTACAATTTTCCTTCTGCTCTTTCAGCTCTTTTACTTCCTTTCTATTGACTAGTTGATGACACAAGTTTTCAGGAGTTGGTGATGCGCTTCGAACACATTTCCTCCGGGCGAAAGTGACCTTAAGCACATCCAGATATGAGAGTTGTGTTCTGTATGATTGGAAACCATGCTTCCCAGAAATGAAGTATACTAGGGACAAAATCACAGTGGATGGTAGGCCGAATGCTTAACATGATATCCAGTGATGAAAAAGCCTAAAATTGGCCGACCAGAAAGGGACAATGTACACTTGGAATGAAATGGAGACCCGATTTCTGGTTAAGAACATTCAGTTATAGTTCTGTGATGGTTTGAGCTATCATATTTTACCTGATAGCAAATCCCAAAGTGTTGATACCGAAAAGGAACGGACAGCCAACTGGCATGCCAGAAATTTGAACGAATTCTTCCTTTCATACTCCGGAGGAATTGATGCTGGACTGTGTGCTCATACAGCAAGGCTAGCAAACACAAGTACAGCTTTTATGAAAAGAGCTAAAAGACTGATTGATCTGTTTACAAACAACGTTTTGCTGGATAGACAAGTAGGAGCAAATGTGACCCACGAGTTGAGGTGCATCGCCTTCATTGAACTGCAGAGGGTCGAAATGGAGAGCGATCGAAACCTTATTTTGAAAATCTTTGACCAACATTTACTGCTTACAGCAATAAAGTACGTAGTACAAGGTCATTTGACCAAGGGGTAGGCTATGGGCATTTTGTAACCTTGAGAAAATTATACTGTATAACATAAATTTCAAAAACTCTGGATTCAGATTCTCATAGAGGTTTTATTTACCGATGGAACAACTCACAATATCGCTGGGTAATCTTTGAACTAACTGCCATGTTTTACAGCTGTCTCAATCAGATTGTGTGCTATACAATTCACAGTAAAATGATTGACCTTTATATTAAAGAGAAATCACCATGATTTGCTCGTGGACGGGATAACGCCAAGTAACCCAGGCCGATATAGGCAAACTTTCTTGGGGATTCTCAGCCACAGTCTTTGGTCAATCAAAAGCTGAACGGCACGGTAGCGAGAGGTGTATGCGTAAACCGTAATCCATTGATAGACGTTGTCCCGTTCATCGGATTCTACACCGTTTGGATAAAGTCGAACGTGTAATGTTTTCAATGCGGTACAATGTCCAGTCCAACCGGTAGCCACTGCCACAACCAGGAAAGTATGGATGTGTAGTTTATAGGCTCTTACTGTTTGGTTTATACTCAAAATCTTTAGCCAACTGCCCTAAGCGAACTACCAGTGGCTCACCGATGTTGGCTTTCGGTCCTGTCTTTTTGGTAGATAAATCCTCTATGCAATGGGAAAGGTTTCCCGGTAGAGGCTATTTGAGACGCTCGTTAGGATAGGAGCTTTGGGTGATGTGCATGGGAAGGTTAACCAGCTACTGTCCCAGACAGTCATTCCCAAATATACTGGGACCTTTGAAGGGCGTGACTGACCTTTTTGCCAAAAGGTGTAACGGGAACCTAATTGAGAATTGTCCATTGGTTCTTCCTATTCTCCGTTATCTGTTTTTGCCCATTTTCCACTTATCTATATCGAATCTTACCTTTTATACCATTAATGTTGTTCTGTTGACGTCTTCTTTGCCCTATGTAATTTCATTGTTTACCATTCACGGACCCCGCACGGAAACAAAAATAATTTATGTTCAGTGCGCTTGAATGAGTTAACAAAGCTGGTTTGGGTTAGTGTGTTTTCCGATGCCAAACTATCCCACAGACACCATATTTAACTAGTTGATCATAGAACACAACAGTACAGTGTTGCACAATGTATTTTCGGAAGACAAATTTGCTATTATTCTACAGGTAAACACTATAGCCGATAAATTTATTGTACTTTTTTGTTGAGAAAGCACGGTAGCAAAAACACAAGTGGTGACACTTCAGCAATTTCTGCATATGCAAATCTTGTCACTCGAAAAGCTGAAGATAACTGAACATTTGTTTACTACGAACTGATTCAGAAATCAATACTATCGGCTGGATTTTTCCAAGCACATTATTCATGGATGCGTATTTTTTAGCAATCTCGTTGACTTGTTTGCCGAAGAGGCAGAGCGCTATGGTGGCCTCGTTGGACATCTAAAGGATCAGGTGACTCGGGGATCATTGCTAGATTCAGGTCAGCGTTTTTTGAGAGAACCAAGCTGTTTAACGCGAACTATGAACGACTGTATAGTTGACGAGAGCAATAAATCCCTGAACGTGTTCTCCTCAAACGAAGTTTCAAATCCTCATGCTAAAGACAGTTCCACCTTTGAGTTAACCTCGGATATATTGAATTGGTACATGAATTGAGTGTGACTGTTATGTTTTTTTAGTGATACGTCTTCCATTGCCAAAAATTGGTTGATGAAGGCCAAATATGTACTGGTAAATCCCGATGGTAAATCTGACAATGCCGATTCGAGATACATGTCCGACTCACCATCTGCCTCACAGCCCTTGTTGCCACTAAACAGACAGAAAGTGGATGAGTTCAACCTTAGGGACAATTTTCACTCACATTTTCCTGAACAAATCGGACGGAAATGCTACTAAGTTTGTGCACGACCGTCTGCACATTGACAACAACTTTGTATGGTTGGCGACAAAGCTTCCCCCCCTCGAAACACATTGTTTCTAAATGCAGCATGCCACACCGGAACTACATTTTACTCGTTTATCGGAAAATGATGCAGTATGGCCACCACGTAAACGTTCATAGTGTCATACCATTTTCTGGGATATATCCTGCAGAGTTTTGGCCCGGAAAGAAACAACTGTACGATCTAGCAAACTGATCAGCATGAAGACTTAATCTCTTATCTGCACGTGGGATCACTAGCGTTTTGGACACCTGAATAAAGTGATTTTGATTGTTACAAGCCTCTTACACAATTTCTAAACACCCAGCACAATCTGATGCTTCTCTTTCACCCGCTTCATCTGAATTCTCTCAAACTCGGATTCAATGAAAGACCAACTGTTTCCTTTTCGTCGTTAAGTGAACTCACTTCCACTTGCCCCTTAAAGCGGTGAATACAATCTCGATTGAATGACTTTTTGCACTCAGGGATTCACAATACGTAATAATTCATCGTTTCATCTGTTCGTCCCTTGTAATCTGTCAGGTGGTACATCGTGACTTGACACCGTCCAACCTTGTGTACGCTGCACTGAATCAAGATCCATCAAGTCTGCGAATTTGTGATTTTGGTTTCGCTAAAACTTTGACGTCAGAAAACGGGATGTTAATGACTCCTCGCTTCACAATTCCTTACGCAGCACCCGAGGTAAGTGCTTATTTGTCCTTTTTCAAGTGTCTGTACCCTTCGTTTTACGAATCGTAAAAAAATGTAAGGCATGAATTGCAGCAAAAAGCATAAAATCCCACCATATTATGTGGATGAAATGGGAAGCCATTGCAAGCAAGCATACCACATTCACTCCTACATTTTACGAACGAGCCCTAGATCGTAAAGGTTGTCCAAAGAAACAGTAGCCACGTACGGTTGAAGTCAGAACGCATCTATTTTATTCTCTGTTCACATTGACAAAATTTGTGCATGGTTAGGTATTCACACCTCAAAGTTACAAAAGCTTGTAATTTACCCAGGTGCTTGTTGACATGTCCTTCTAGAGGGATCATTTTCCGACATCTTTTTTCTTCTTTTATTAGTCGGTATATCTACTTCGTCGATCAATGCAATCGTAAAGCCATACATGGTTTCATTCATATACAGCGGCGATTCCCCCGTAGGTGAAATGCACTTGACACTTCAGATTGAATGAATTGTGCATTGTTTTGCGCAATGAGAAATTGTCACATTTCCTTGATGTAGGAGTTGATGGAAACAAACAACAGTTCGAGTCTTTCAGAACTAGGCCGATGTAAACCATGAAGTGAAATGTAACCATATTCAGCCGAAACAGAAGAACGAAAGATAAAAGGGCTGTGATTCACTGTTAGCAGCTACAATAGTCTTTACATTTTACAGCCGAATATAAAATTTTTGACACCTGTCATGTTCGTTTAGTCACCCATTATAAGTTCGCATAGTCTAGTCTAAGTAGGCTTTGTTTTTCTACGGTATGGAAATGAATTTCAGTGGAAAAACATGTACATAAAGGGTTAGAAGTGATTAAAAAAAAGCAAATTAAAAACAGCATCAGTGCGATTGATGATTTATCTTGTCCATGATAACAGATGTTCAATTTCGGTAAATTTTAGTATGTGCAAAGAGAATTTGGACCGCACATGGGGGACGAGACACACTTGCTAAGATGGGCATGCAAAAAGTGATTTTCGTTAGACAATATATGGTTGCTGAATCAATCCTATGAATCAAAATGCTTGTCTGTAATAAAACCAGTAGGTGCAACGAGAAATGAGAAATAAAGTATTCGTCTACAAGATTAGGAGAATACTGGTGAGCAGTACAGACAACAAGTTAAATCGCAGTCTCTGACAAATTTAAGGATATCGTTTAGGGGGACAACAAGCCATTGGAGTTCGATGGCGTATTATGACAGTTAACACGCTCTAGAGAATATGCTTTTGTATGTTTAAGCCAGAAAATGTTATAAATAATCAGGTAATTCAGATATTTTGCCCTGGAATCAGCCCTGTGAATTATGTCATTATTGATAACATTTTCTGGCAAGTTCCTGAAACGTGTCCGATAACGCAAATTTTATCCGGGGAGAAAATAAATATCAACACATTCAGTGATATTGAGTATCAGAAATCGGGGCTCAAACCAATCAAACGTTTTATTAAGTTAACTTGGGTGTTCACGGACACTACGCAGATCAGTGAAAGGACACCCATTCATCCGTGAGTAGCACACCTGTACGCAATGGAGTTGAGAATGATGGGGAAGTAATTTATATACAGAGAAAGAAGAATAAAGACAAAAACGCATATTGAAAAACTTAAATGACTTGTGAAGCGAGTAATGGAGGATTTGATTCAACTTCAAACGGGGACTGGTCGTGTATACAGCAAATGAAGCGTGAACTAAAAAGCTAGGGAAGTACTGTTCAGCTGTTTTAAGGTGGTTGGGTCTCATCAACAGTGCGAATCCATTAACTCAACTCGGGACCTCACAGGTAGAACGCCAGCATGCTACCAACTCGGTCACCGGACAGCTTATCAGACTGTTTTTCATTTTCCATTTACACGATATAGTACAACCATCTTTGCAAGCTTGTTGCAGACCAAGGACCTCACTCATCTCAGGACTAGCCTCCTGGGTTATGACTCGGTTGGAAACATTCGTAACCTAACCACTTGTTCTCGCTCTCTTCACTTTAGGTAGCTACACGTGAAAGGGTAGAGGAGGCTGTATTTGGCAGGAACTGACAATGTCTGTGGTACTGGTGGGTGGTCAGTATTTGTAGTATCGTGTAGGGCAGGAGCAGCAAAGAAGCAGTACAGGTTTGCTTCACACTCACTTTGAGGCGGAGTGCGAAGATCCCACTGATACCATATCAGGGTGGCTCTTTTCATCGGAGGAAAACTTGGGTAATTTTTGATTGGGTACGAAAGCAGTGACCATCGAACGATTAAGCTTTTCCACATTTATGAAGGAGTCTTTTCTTGCGCCACAGAGCTGCTCCAATGTTGACCATATATCACAAAAGATGTTGCTCAGAATAAATTCAATACACATCCGATTTAGGCGCTGATTCTTCATCTTGATTTAAAATGATCTTTGTTTCATTTCACTTCACCTGCCAGTTGCATGGCCTTCTTTTGGTAGGGAAAATGCTAATCTTTCGGCAAAATGTTTTAAAGTCCGGAAAAGTGACAATAGAGCAGTAATTTAGTTTACCGTTAAGATGCTCACAAAAGGAGATAGTTACCAGTACTTGTGAGAACCAAACACTAATCAGAATCAACCATGTATTTAATTCTAACTAGTCTGTCATGGGAACAATGTATCTGTCCTAAAAGCAAAGTGTGAGATACATTGATAATCCAAAATGTTTGGGTATAAGGGTTGAATGGGGGGCAGGTTTTTAAAGAGTAATTGGGGGTTGTTTGTAAGGATACTGTTACGCTGAAGATCTAGTCTTCTGAGAAATTTTACAGCATTTACCATATCTAGTGACTGGTGTAAACCCTTCGCAAACTGCATCCAGAACGAATCCAGAAACGAACTGAGGCACTTGTGCCAGAGGAAACGTTAATGTTGACTGGTGTGATATGGGAAGACCGACTGAAGAAACGCGGTTTCCACTAGGCGGAATTCCGATTCATCTAACTAGTAAAGAACTGAAAAAATAGACAGCCTTTCTCACACCAGTCTGGTTTGATGACAGTAACTACATTCTCACTCCTGTTTGGAAGCTTCACATTTTGATTCTTTCGAAAAATACCAGGTCAATCAAGTTCAGTGACGTCGTGTTGATTGTCAAGATGTAAGAAACCTTCACGAATTACAATTCCTCCCAATTTATTATATCCTTTCTGTTGTACTACGCTCATGTCGTCATCCAGTTTCACCATAGTAAAGCGATTGTTACTTAAACGATTGGATTGGACGATCGATCATCTTACCATCGGATTTTCGTTCGAGTTCGGCGCGCCAGTCAGCACTGTATTTGGTTTGGTGCCACTGATAATTGTTCCTCAATTCGCATTTAACTCACGGTTACTTGTGAGTACTAGTGGGGTAATTGATACTGATTAGAACCGACCATCCTTCAAACTTCTGTTTCATGCACATTCCTCAACTCTTCGCGTCAACCATACACTCGGAAGCACCAGGCTCTACACCTTTCCAACTCCAAGTGCATCCGATTTAACTTCAAGTGAATCCAACCAATCGCATTCCACGCATTCCAAGATTATTGGTGTTTCCGCCGTCAAACGTCACCTATTGGACCGGGGCTGTCTAAACCCCATCCAGTACGAATGAACTCACTTCCCCGTAAACCAACAAAATTATTTTTTGAGTGAGTTACCGAGCGAGGATGAATGCTTCGGGGTGAGGTGGGATGAGATGGTCCGTTCTCTCCCTGCCCCCGCCCCCCCCCCACATACCCGTTCCACCCGGGAACGTGACGTTGATCGAGGGTGCGTCATAGACACGAATGAACGAACCCGCAGTTAATTGACCTCGGTCGGTCGAGTAAGGAAGCGAATCACATCAAGATGGATCGATAAATCGGTCACCATGCCCAGACGTGAATGTGAGCATGATTCACTGTATGCGTGGAGTCAGCCCTCAATAACCCAATGTGTAAATTCCATTGAGGCTGAGTTTCTTTCTCCCGAATAAAACCGATTCCTCTGAATCAAATGCGATTGCTTACGTATTTCTGACATTGAAAGACGCGCTTGAAAAGATACTTATCAATGGTAACAATGGTGAAAGAAGTAACAGTACTTCACCTGAATAGTAAGATCGAATTCAAACCCATCCACTAGCAACTGATGTGCCTCCGTTGCGAACGCTCGAAATAATACCCCGTGACATTTTGCCATGGTCGAATTCAGGTGCTTTCCCTACTGGGTTCAATTTTGAATTATTTACATTTCTGGGATTGAGTTCTGTGTGCCAAAATAATACACCTTAAACGGCATTCTCATAACCCACTTTTGAATTGCCACCATAGTTTCATTGTACCAAGCCTATTCGGGCTTTTCTTCTGATTTCCTCCAACAGTAGTTCACAAAGACACAAACCCATATTTATCGTAACAAACAAATGTTTGAAAAGAGATGGTACAGATGGGTGGGATTGTTTTTGGACAACTCGTAAATAGCAGTCGTATTTGCCAGGGAAATTGTCTATTTCGCTACACGTGAACAGAATAAGCCACGGTTCTGCAGAGCAATCCACGACATTTGTGGGTTTTCAAAAACGCCAAGACAGCGAAACGTGAGTGACGAGGTTGAAAGCAGCTATCAGTTTTGTATTTCCTATGTGCACAGACCTTTTTCTAGTTAATCACTTCGAGTAAAGGATACTTCAAGTCTGTCTGGTAATCCAGTGTTATGATCTAACCAAGTACCGATTGCTCAAACACTCCAATCAAAGCAGACAAATTGCATTGTATGATTTGTATTTGCAGTAAAACGTTTTAGTCACAATGTCACCTGCTTCGTTTAGCACTTTACCATTGATGGAACAAGGTAGCAGTCTCTAAAGCTTATTGTGCAGTTGTTTAGTTGTGACGCCCTTTGATCACACACTGCAGGCCGGGATTTTCGGTTGGTTATCATCACTGAGCTCATGATCCTGACCGCATTAGTTTACCCTAACCACAAACTGCGTTCCATCTTCAGTTTACCATATAAAAACACTTAAGTAATTATCTCTGAACTCAATTCGGTAGCTAATCCGAATAGCAAAACTGTGGGTGTGAAAGATCGATAAAACACTCGGTCAGTCTCAAGTTGTGGAACAGTTTGTGCATGCAAATGCGTTATCGATATCAGTATTTTACATCTTGTTACCGTGTTTATGCTCATTTTGTAAGTCACTCATTAGTATTTGTTTGCTAGCATTAGGATTATCATCAAGGAGATTGTGTCGTAGGGTGCCCTTTTAGATGTTATGAGCGTACAACATTTTGATTTTACGTTAGTGGTTAAAGTGAGTGATTGATCAGGTGTTCAGTCAGATCATGAGGTTCTCCACTCTAGTAAGCACAGCGATTTGTATGCAGTGCAACGCAATCTAGTGGTTTTCCCATCATTGGGGCTGTGATGGCCAAAGTTTTTCCGATGTAGCGCAGTTTATTGCGTCTGGTACGGTAACATGTTGTACATCAGTTTGGAAGCAGTGTGCGCCACACATACATAGGCAAAGTTTTCAGTTTAATTAATGCCCAAGATATTTCGAACCAAAATGTAATTTTTCTCAAGTATTATTCACGTGAGTAGCAATTTGGTCTGACCTTGGAAAAGTACATTACATAGCCGGGAAGGATTTTCCCCACCATCTGATTTGAAGTACATTCCAGTTCATTTTATGACAGACAATTCATACGCCTACGGATATCAGATTACGTCTTGACACCTATCAGTTTTCTGTGCTGCCTTATTGTTATCACGCACCTATCAGTATTCAACATAGATGGGGATCTATTCTTCATTTTAATTGACCATCTGTCTCTGTGTGTGAACATTATCAGGTGCCTTAAAATATCACAGTGGATGTGCTTCAGTTCCCATTTAACTGAGAGTTTGATTGTGAAACCGTGTGTCTGAATCGACGACTGCAAACCGCGAAAGATCTTGACGGTATTTTCTGTGAAACGTTTTAAGTTTGGGATCAGCCTCCCAAGTTTCGTTTCTTTAATTAACGATAGAGATCTTCCACATTCTCAGGCTGATCACATCCATCATTTATATGTAGTGGATTTCAGAGTGTGGAAGCTGGCCGGGGATGCACGATACCATAGCAATGCCTTTTGTTACAGTGTCAGAGGTATATGGCATTTTACGAATTAAACGAAGATAGAAATGTATAGACCACTGATGGCCTAACACAAATGATTTGTTCACAGTCCAGGCAATAATCTGATGCCTCACCATGGAAATGAGCCGATTTCAGCATTGTTTCACAATGACGATAGGAAACCGTCGATGATATCTGTAAATGTCACCATCCACTACTGCGTTTAGACCGATATCGATTTGTGGATCAGCCTGTGACTTTCGTCATTATTGCTTCATTTCATTGCGCGACCCAAAAATGGTATCGGGTTTGATTGGGGTTTTTAATGGGGCGGGGGTTGCTGTAATCTGACATTGAGTGTCTTCTTTAAGTAAATATTCCCAAGTTATTCATTATCCCTTACCGATGGGTTCCTTGAGCTATTTCAGAAAATAGGAATTTATGGTCGGTGCATCATAATATACAGGTACAATTAATTCAACGCATCGTCAAAGTGTATGGCATGGTTCATGCGTTATTAGCGTTGGTTTGAAATACGGTTTTATAAACCCAGCTGATGTGCTTAATGTTTGCAAATCTATGCGGTTATAATTCGTGTTTATGCGCACCCAAAACCGCTTGATGTTACGACGGCCCAACTGCTCCAGGATGCATCTGCACTTTTCCGACGGGTAGACAGGCACTACCTAGGCTCGGTTTGCAAACTGCAACTAATTTGGTCCACCTTTGGAAATGCTGTGATATCAACCTCTCGTGAAATAATCCGTCAGTTGACGACCAATATGTGTGATGTCATAAATTGTTTGTCTGTTCAATTTCTGATGGGGGGCTTTGGGTTGAGTGAATTGGTTATATTGAGTTCGTATCAAATAAGCACCAATGTCTGTTGCACATATTTCTCTTTTTTTCTGGAGAAACTAAAATGCGGTGTTAGTTTGAATTTTCTCTAAAACTGGAACCTTCGTTGGGTGTCTGCATGCCCGCACCCGGCTTGAACTCGCACTCGAGTATCGACATTTCTTTGGCTTTTTCCCTAGAAGACTTGCCGCCTAGAATATTAACCCATCGCTTTTCCTGTCGAGTGTAATTTACAAATCTTCAAACTCAAACGATCAGAACAGAGCAATCAAATTCCCTGCACAACTCAATTAGCTTTAATCTAGAATTATTTATTTACCTTATAATTACCAATCATTATGTTGTATTTTATGCAACTATTTTTTCTCATCTCCTGTATTAGCTGGTCATTCAATGGCTTTCAACGATCAAGCGGTTAGGTTTGTCATCATATCAAGCCAGAGGTGATGTGTTCGCATTCCACGAATGCTACCCGACCGAACCAATTCAATGTTTCCCTAGAATCCCCAGCCTGCTTCCGGAAAACATTCTGCAAAATGACTTAACAAATCAAGGTTAAAAAATCAACTATTATTATTATTATGTTATTTTGCCATAAAACCTGTATTTTGTTGTGTGTTATAAATGTGTTACAGTAGATATTACCCACTGAACAATTTGATGGCTCATACTGAAAACACAAACTATGAAACAAACTCGTTTTCAGTGTGTCTCACTCATGCCATTAGATCATGGCAATTAGCTTTACGTTCTCCCCATTTCCTCATTTACTGTATTTTTCTCACATTTTCACACTTGTTTTATTCATTTTCGCCTAACATGTCTCATATCGTGTCCACTTTGCACATGTAACTTGGCTTTGTCCTATCCATTTATCCTGATGAGATAGCTCGTTGTCCACTGAACATTTTGCACGAACATTCTTTCACTATCAGCTTAGGCGAATAAAGCGCGGTATGGCAAACCACATGGGAATACGCAATACGTGTCCTAGTCAGCGAGACCTACTAGTCTGAATTCGATGAACCAGCAGGTTTATCACCGATTAACACCCAAACATATTACGGCTTACCTCCAGATTACTCAAGATTACTCGTTCGCTTCATCCCGCTTGGGCTACATAAACACCGATAATCGAATTGGAGACCACTTAGTGCGTTCTCCAGAATTACGTTTACGATAAAAACTGAATAGGGTACCCTTGACACACGCCTCTGCTGTTGACGAACCGCCTACTTAGTTCATTGTAGTCCCTCATTCGACCTAAGGTGAGCACAACGACCTCAGTAAATTAGCGTACGTCTGGGGTATTTCTCTTCGAAGAAAGAAACGCATCTGAGCTTCGCGATAAACTTGGTCGACGGTTCCCTTAAGGCCAGTGCTATTTGACTATAATAGAAATTTCATGTGAGTAATGGAGGATTTGGTTAAATTTCAAATGTGAATTCGTCGTGTATATAGTAAATGAAGCGTGAACTGAAAAGCTCGGAAGCACTGGACAGCTGTTTCGACCTGGTTGGGTCTCATCAGCAGTGCGAATCCATCGACCCGACTGCGGATCGAACCCGGGACTTCCTGGGCAGAACGCAAGCGTGCTACCCACTACGCCACCGAGCAGCTGATCAGTGAGGTTGTGAATGTTTCCAACCGAGTCATAACCCCGGAGGCTAGTGCTAAGTTGAGCAGGGTCAGTGGTCCGCAAGAAACTTTCAAAGATGGGTTGTGCTATATCGTGTAAATGGAAAATGAAAAACGGTCTGATCAGCTGCCCGGCGGCGTAGTGGGTAGCACGCTTGCGTTCTGCCCATGAAGTCCCGGGTTCGATCCGCAGTCGGGTCGATGGATTCGCACTGCTGATGAGACCCAACCAGGTCGAAACAGCTGTCCAGTGCTTCCGAGCTTTTCAGTTCACGCTTCATTTGCTATATAATAGAAATATTCATCAAATGCCAGAAACGATNCTCCCTCTATAATGAAGAGAAGAGGAAAAGGTATTGTGACGACCTGTATTTGAGTCATTTATTCCTAGATATGTTCAAAACTGACAGTAGTGGTACGAGGTTCTTAGACACGAGATTATAGGGCTTGATGAAACCTACTTCAATCAACATTGTTCAAGAAATTTTGGATGCTCACCAAAAGATCAACGGTGTCTAATACCAGTTCAAAAGGAAGAAATCTGTACATCATAGGTGCTACGAATGCTGATGGGCTGTTGAACTATATTCTTACAAGAGGATCCCCCAACTCTATCTGTAATGGTTGAAAACCCTCACTGATCAACTTTGTCTGATTGAAATTATATGGAGCATTAAGAAAAGTTACATCAAAAAGCAGCTCCGAAAACAACTTGCCAAAATAATGGCGGATGAGGATCGTTTGTTTGGAAGGCATTGCTGTAGATGCCAAGTCTCAAATCACGAAGGATCATTGTCGGCATGCATGAAATCATGATTGTGTACATTATACGACAGCTATCAAAATGCCTGATTTTTAATAAATTCGACATTGGATTCTTTGTTTCAATCACTGAATATTTTGTGAGTGGGAGATATAAGTCAGAAAGTTCTATCATTGTTGAAGTCGATATGTCGACTACTTGAGAAATTTCTTAGAATTTTGAGCACATTTGCAATCACAGTAGGCTGGTTTTCCATTTTCATTTTCTGCATAATTTCATACATAAGCAGGCCCTCGGTAGGCAGTGTTTTCCAGGGCACGGAGTGATTGGACGCAAATCAAGGCGGGCACTTCATGCATTGCCAAAACCAAACGATCATGCAAAACCCACAGAGTAGGTTGGGCAGGTCGACATTTCGTATTTCTTTTTGGTGCAAATGGTAAACCTATTAATCACTAAGGTTTATCTCAGCTTAGTCAAAGTAATCAACAACAAGCAATCGCATTTGATTCAGAGGAATCGGTTTTATTCGGGAGAAAGAAACTCAGCCTCAATGGAATTTACACATTGGGTTATTGAGGGCTGACTCCACGCATACAGTGAATCATGCTCACATTCACGTCTGGGCATGGTGACCGATTTATCGATCCATCTTGATGTGATTCGCTTCCTTACTCGACCGACCGAGGTCAATTAACTGCGGGTTCGTTCATTCGTGTCTATGACGCACCCTCGATCAACGTCACGTTCCCGGGTGGAACGGGTATGTGGGGGGGGGGCGGGGGCAGGGAGAGAACGGACCATCTCATCCCACCTCACCCCGAAGCATTCATCCTCGCTCGGTAACTCACTCAAAAAATAATTTTGTTGGTTTACGGGGAAGTGAGTTCATTCGTACTGGATGGGGTTTAGACAGCCCCGGTCCAATAGGTGACGTTTGACGGCGGAAACACCAATAATCTTGGAATGCGTGGAATGCGATTGGTTGGATTCACTTGAAGTTAAATCGGATGCACTTGGAGTTGGAAAGGTATAGAATTGGAGAAGGATTTACAAGGAAATAGGAGAGGAAAAGTGATTAATGTATACAAGAGTTTTTAACATATCAGGTCCAAACGATGTTAGGAGTGTATCGAAAAATCGATGCGCCATGTGCTGTTTTATTGTGAAAGTTATAGATTTAATAACACAGCGATGTCGGTAGAGAATTATATTCGCCGACGTTTCGGTTACCATGGGTAACCTTTCTCAAGGCAGGTTTTTACAATCAAATGACTCAAGGGAAAAATCACAAGTTAACGGATATTTCATCATGTGTGTGTGTGTGTGTGTGTGTGAGTGTGTCTCCGTGTATGTGTGTATGTGGCGAGCTC
>UZAN01045751.1:15050-31431 GCA_900618425.1 Echinostoma caproni
TCCTTCAGCCGATGAATACATTCTTTGTGGCCAGTGTTCGTAAACATAAGTGACGTCTTAAGTTCAACACGGGTTCTTCAAAGAATTATGACTGCATGGAAGTCTTTTTCTATAGATATCTCGGAGACGTGGAGTTTGAAATTTCCCAATATCCATTCATGCTCCCACAAAGCAGAAACGTGACTCTTTCTTTTGGATTTATTGGATCCATAAACTGTTTCACCTTTGAGACTGATTGTTCTATCTGAGAGCCGCTTGTAATACAATGTGTATCCATGGATCACCTGCGGTAACTTCGCTCGAAACTCGTGCACTGCATCGCGTGGTGCCGCCAAACTTTTCCACAAACACACATGCACATGAGTACTTGTCTCTAAATTTTTAGTATTGAATATCACTTATGTCTGATCAAGATTAAAACCAACCATGGAAGCCTTAAAGTCACGATGATGCATTCTCTGTGCCAGCTGGATTATCTCCTTACAAACGACGCTCTCCGCCATGGGGAACTCTGTGCAGGTAACCAAGCCAAGGTTGCCGCATTCACTGTCTATAACTTTTCGTTGGTTTTCAGGTAACATCATTCCTGAGGTGCTCCAGTATCCACAAATTATTCGTCAGTGGTTCGATGGGATATAATACCGTATTCAGTTTGTCTTCAACTATTAAGTAGTTCACCTACGGGGCTCTGAGTTGCACTTGACTGATTCCGCATTCCAAAGGCATCCTGACCGACAGGCCCTTGCACATTTTGAAATCGAGTGACTCTGTCTTCGATTGTTAGTATCCGTGTGTCTTGCTCGCAAAGATTATCCAATCAGTGAACAGTGACATGTTCGCGTCACACTAGGTGAAACACCATTGGCTGGACGCGACATTGCAGATTGGTTGGTCAATGGCCGTCCCGAACATCGGTCAACGATCAAGTGAGCAGGTTTCAAGAACTGCGACATATTGAGTGGTGCGACATTGAATAATCAGAAACTACGTCATTACGCATACAGCTGGCTTGGATTTTCCAAAATGTGGGAAGATAGTAGCGAAAACGATTTCTCAGGGGTGGAACATAGCGGGAGATGGACCGTATTTTTTTAACAACCGGGGTTTGAAGATCCATAAATGGAAAAAATGCTGCAACAGCGACCGGCAAAAAGATCTGATCAGACAGAATGTCTCACGGATAATACCGTTTGACGAATAAATGCGCGGGGCCTCTGAATTCCTGTAGACTCGGATCACTTGCAAAAGCCAAACACTCATGTCAAGTACCGACAGAAAAAGAGGACCGAAAAGGCACCACTCACTTAAATAACTGGATGAGAGTTTCGTAAATTTATTGCAAGTTAGTAACCCCCTCTGAGTCTCTAAGGTGATACATAGGTGGAGAAAATTGGAACCTACAAAAATCGTTAGATTTTATCATTACTCATTACTAATTACTACGCTTAAAAATGAGTTTCTCTGGAAACTGTTCGCCTAAAGTTTGTATGGAATCCATGGAGGATGGAAAGATAAGATGATCACTGGAAACACGGAACAGTTATTTCCTCCTTTTATGGGACTCGGCAATTGTGTGTACCGACGCTTTTATCCATACTTGGGCTAAGCAGAAGCGTTTCCAAATGCACAACAGGTTTCATTTGTTACGCAAAAATAAGCGTTACATTTTCTTGAAGTATTTTTCCTTCCCCGTTTATGCACAGTTCCAGGCGCTCAAACCGCTTGGTGAAACAGTTCGACCATACCGAAATGGGAAACCCTTCGAACAGTTCGATGGAGGCCTCCACTGAAGCAGTTGGTGACTCATATCGGATTCCACGCATTATATAGTCAAGCGAAGCCAGGTCTGGACTGTAGGGCGAGTGACCAACCTCCTGAATGCGTTTGCTGGTCAGAAAATGGCCGACGACATGTGACTTGTGTGTAGGTGCAGTGCCAAGAGGTAGCAGGTTCCCTCGCGCTTGAGTCTTTGGACGACACCTCGCAACAGTTTTCAGTTCTTTCGGCAGACAGTGGGTGGCCTACCAGTCTCCGTTGACTGTACTTTGCTGTACGAGCGGTACCGTAGCCACATGACCGTTTTTGGCCATGAATACAGCAATCATCTGCTTTGCCAAACTGCGCTCGCCTCAGAATTTCTGAGGAGGCTTCCCAGCAACTGGAGTCCAATAAGCCGTTTGTTGTTTGGTCTCGGGATCAAAACTGCACACCAAGATCTTATCATCACTGTTGATCTCATAAACTGTATTGGAACGTCCACCCTCGCCCTCAAGTGAGTTCCATCCTTACAGTCCGAGTACAATGACCCTCGTATGACTTGTGAGCTGTTGATATTTGGTTCTGTGTGAGTTGCAATTATCGAAGAATATTCACACTGGCAGATTACAGTTCACGTTTTCCCTGCCCGGTCATCTGCACTTCGTACTCGTGTACACTGCATATCCCCAAAACGTGTTTGTTGCGCCCTCATACTAACACTGCAGCGGGAAATCTTCAGTGCTACAAGCTGAAACCTTTACGCCTGCATTATTTGGTCGACGGTCAGCGCCGTGCATGCATCATAGGGGCACAAAATGGTCGCACCGTTAATGAATACGCACCGGAACGGAACAGGTTATTCAGTGCAGTTGGTTGAAAATCACGGTATTCCGTCCCGGACTAGATGGATTTCCGTCTGAGGAATCGCCCAACTGCCAAGGAGTAAGGGTAATTGTGAGCTACCGAATCACTCAGATTTCACTGTCTGGGAAAATACAGGGAGATTACAAGGCAAGTGCTAATCTTGTGTGTGTGTGTGTCTGTGTGTGTATGATCCTTGAGTTGTATGGGGCTGTGAAGAGCTCGATGCTAAAGGGAATGGTTTTTGAAAGGGAACAGATGAACGAAGGTCAAATCGCGATTTAGCAGAACACAGGGTTATGTAAAGAACATATTGCACAGGAATCTGTCGATTCTGACTGCGGTGGAGGAGGAGGACACTGCAAATAAGCACAAGAATTGTCACAAACCGAGTCGTTTCCACAGTCCGGAGAGTCGACAACTTTGGAACAATTCCGGTAGTCACGGCGGACGGAGACGATGAAAAACAGAGAGAGAGAATGGTTGAGATTACAATGAAGAGAGTCGAGTCCCGAATGTGAACCGTATTCTAGATGGATCCATTGCGCAGCGAGTCGTTATCCACGCTTGGAATCGGTACGAAACGGGGTTCATGTGTAGAACAAAACACTAGGCATGAAGAACAAATGTCTATGTTTCAATATCCTCTAGTTTCGATCGATAAACACATGTAATGAATGCTAACTGCTAACCAATGAGATGTGTTTTACAAAGTGTGTAATGTTTCGTATGCAGTTCAGCTGTAATCTGTGAAATAAGTGATCGGAACTCACTCGTTTGAACACAGTGTGTTCAAGTCTCAGAATGAACATGCCATAGGGATAATACTTTAAAGAAGAATGTCATGTCATGCCAAGACGTATGATCGATATGAGCGCCCCTTAACTAGTCCCAACAATTGGAAAGAGAACACGGCTGAGAAAACGACAGTCAGAGTATATTATTGATCATGACACAATACAAAAATAGATGTGGTAAATTCGGCGTACGCTATGAGGCACCAATCAGTTCGCTACCTTGATACTCCGGTTGATCGATCGGACGACAGCTGTCTGATTCACCTCAGTCATCCAATCCGGAATCGACTCGGTGTGGGCGTCACGAACGCACTTGTGGTGTGACGCGGGTCGATGCGTGGCCTGACAAGTTCTGTGCGCCCCACCCTAACAAAGAGAATGCAAAGAGAGGATTTGTTTAGACGATGAATGCTTGAATTAGCCCATTTTTTTTCCACAGCCACCGGGCATGCGCACAAGGTGTAGCTCAAAGGTAAGGATTTGAAGTCCCGACCCAAATGTTCGCGTTTTTAAGTTCTGACAGAGAGACAAAAGGTACGCACTGCTGGCGAGTCCAAAACAGGACAAAAGTGCTGTCCCGGTGCTCTTTGTAGGTCATCACAAACACTTCCATCGCATTTATAGGATTTATTATTTATATCATCTATTTAACATATCGCCAAGAACTATTGGTGGATTTCCTTCCGTCCTGACGCTAGAATAACTGACTAACTTATGGCTGAACAAGCCCATAGACCTCGACAAACTCTTTTCATTACCACATGGTTCACCATGCCCCTGGTAGACCAACATCCAAAGAGGACAACAATCAGTGGTCGGAGTCACATAAACACATTACAAACATTGTACAGGATGTTAGAAAAAAACCCCCCATCTCGTCTCAGGTCTCTCACTTTGTTTTGGCTAGTGACCCTGAACCCATGGCACTCGGATTTAGGTACAGCTCTGTTGACCATCCCCTGTGTGTTTATGATTGTGGTTTATACGTTTCCAGACCCACACAGACATTTACAGACCCTCGCACCGCTCCAGTGGTTTAGCTGTAACCAAGTTTGACTGGTTACCTGTCAGCAACCGTACCCCTGTGCACTTTGTCAGTCCCTTGATTCACTCAGATTGTTGATCTCAACTAAAATGAACGTGCACACAAACAATGAGCAGTGAACACCGCCATTCTGTTGAGGTTTCTTTTCACCAATCGGAATGTGGTCCTCGTCTTGATAGCGTGAGAGCATGGGACGTTAACTGCTAACCACTGGGCTGTGTTGTACAAAGTCTATAGTGGATGTAAGCACTTCAACTGTTATACTTGAAATAAGTGACCGGAGCTCACTCGTCTGAACACGATGTGTTCAAGCCACCCTCCTCCACTGCCCACCCTAAGAACCTGAGTAGGTAGGGGTTATTTGGTGGTGATTGTTCGCTCATTAAGCATGCCGACGATAATGTGCATGGGATGAAGTTTTCGAATTCCTCCGTTTATCCCAAAGTTATGCAGAATATTTCACTGCTCACCGACTGGTCTTCAAAACACAATCATAGAATGAATCCTCCCAAGTGTAATGATGCTTTATTTTCTTTGGTGAAGGGTAACCAATAAATCGATGTGATGAACTTCTGTCAACATATCATTATCAATGGAGAACAAGTTTCCAGAGCATGCTTCATTGGAGTCCCCATTTTCCGTAATCTTTCTTGGTCTTCTCACGTCGTCGAGACGTTTCACAAAGTCAGAAAACTCACGTTTTAGATCATTCTCTTGGAAACGCTATCAACCCAACTCAATTGATAAAATGTATTGTCTTCTCTTGCATCGTTCCCCACTGGCTTTAGGCATCCCCAGTTGTTTTCCCGGGACTTTTAATCAAGGACTTCAAATTCATACAGTGGCATATCTCGTGAGCATGCTATGCAATTTATTATTTCACAGCACTTTGGGGCTTTCCAAAAACTTTCTACCAGATTACTAATTGACTCATCTCATCCACTGTACCCTCACCTTAGTCAATGTATCTCTATATCTAGCACTCACTCCAAGTATAAGCATATAGCAGCACGCACCACAGCATATAAGTCTTCTGTCATATCGTACTTGGCACGGTTTCTTGCTAACGCTGATCTTGTCATTGGGACCCTTACACAAAATCTTATTTAAATTTTTCTTATTTGTTTGTATATGAAGCGTATCATCATTCTTCTTTTACCATGCCATTTCTTCTACAGAAGAGTGATTGTGTAGTAGATGAATTTTCATCCCCTATGAGGCGAATTAGAGGCGCTTCTTGACTTGATTTGACTTGACTTGATGATCATTCAGAAAAATAAGAGAATATTTCACTTCGCCTTTATTGGTTGGCGGCAACGCAAAACATTTGCAGATTGAGAGAAATGGGAAAATACCGGTGTGAGTCTAGAGAGTGAGGCGATGATGACCCGACTAAACCCACGAAGCTGTGAGTTGATATCAACACGTGAGCTTTCTTCATCAAACGCTTGATCGGGAAACCTCTCTTTTCAGCTGTCCCTTTCTCTCACTTTGTTGCGAAGCTATCGACTATCGTATTTAAATTGATTGGACGCAAGCTAATGCTAGTGCAAACCTGTTTTGAACAAAAAAATTATTGTCAAATATAACATAAGTGCTTCTCGGAATTGATAGATTTTTATTCAATTTATGGCCTGGTGGTGTGAAACAAATATATCATCGTTACACTGTGACCAGCGGTATCGAAAATTATGATAAATTCCTCACCTGTCTGCGGATCCGAATAGCTCACGGTACAGTGTCCGATTTGTGGTTGTCCAACTGTTTTCTTCGAATTGCCCACTTCACATTGCCAGCACCACAAAGTAAACTTCGAATGACAGGGCACATTTATTCATTTATCTGTGAATATGTAGAGATGGACAAAAACTACACACCGACTAACCGTAGTATCTTGGTTTTCTTACGAGGATTATGTATTGAAATAGCAACATAGCGCTGCGGAGAGAACGATAACACACAACTAACTGCTATCGACTTAAATCCCACACATTACCAGGCTAGGGTTTAAATCATTCTTAATCATTTAAGGACTGTGCAACAGAAAATCTCCTTTTCAAACTTGCTCCCTGTTCTGAATGCATCATAGAAAACACAGTACGTATTAGTATTTCAAATTTGGTAAAAAACGGGGCTGTCAGGCAATCAATTCAGCCAATCCCGTTTCTTCTGAGTATTCACCATACCAATCTTAACCCCCCTTCCTCCCAAAAGAACAATGAGACCACCCGAAACGCCTGGTATCCATGAAAATTGAAGGAGCTCAGGTAAATTAGGAGATCGAAAAGACAACCACAAACACGATATTCAATAATCCTATTAACTACGGATTACTTTGTCCGCTAAAAAACATCGAGATGATGTGGGATTTCAAATAAGTGGTTCCCCAACCATGGACGTGGTCCGTTTACGACGTGGAGAACTTCAATGGTCTGTCCGAGTGAACCAGGATTGATTCGTTTTAGTGCGGGATATTATAAAGCAACCGAAAACCTCAGCATGATCGGGGGTGCATATCTCGGGTTGTGGCTGCTCACCCTACCCTTGCATCTCACAAAATGCTTTCATACAACCAATCGTCCCAAACAGCCTCTGCTGAGAAATTCCTTCACACTGCCTGCCCGTGGCCGAAATATCTTTCCCAAAAAGTCAGAGGACAATGCCGACATTTATGGGTATAACCGAGTCGGTGAACCCCCGGCAATTCACCTAAGGGAGTTGACTGCAAATCCTGATTCCAAACCAACCAAGAATCACACACACAACTTCCTGGTCGTGGTAACAGTCACCGGTTCGATTGGGCATCGAGGTGTATTGGGTACTTTGGACGTTTGACCCCGCCCCGCCCCTCCCCCCCCGGAAGGACGTACGGTCCGATGACTTACCCACCAGCCCCGAATAGACTGCGATATTCACACACCACCTCGTTGCCTTGCTGGTCAGGCTGTGGCTAACCGAAGGCTCCGGTTTTGAATTCCCCAGGGAAAATCATCTGTTTTGGCCTGGGCAACGTGGCAGTATTCCACACACACAAACACACACAAACCATGAAACATTTTACCTGTGTTTAAAAATCATTGCACTGTGATTTGTTTGGTACAGAGTCCGTACTCAGACGGATGTGAAAATATGTATAACATAATATGCTAATCCTATCCACTACGGATTAATTTGTTCGTTTAAAAACAATTGAAATGGGGTGGAATTTCAAGCATTCGGTTTCCCCATCTCAGATGAGATCCGACTAAGACATCCCAGTGGATCAGGCGTAATTCATTTTAGTTCCCGAGACTACACTCAGTTCATACGTCCCAAATAGTAAACGTGGCATTCATAACTGGAACTGTTGACAAATTCTCACCAATCATCAACGATTCATTGATATTCACATCCCCTTCCAGAAAGACTGTTAATCGACTGTGTTAAGTGGGCTGGTTCCACACGACTTGCGCTATCCTCAATCGGATTTCGCGGCTGAAAGTCACTGTACCGCGTTGTTATATGAATGATGAATTTTCGATTCAGTCCTACAGAGCACATTTCAAGCAAAACAACAGAGTGGCGAGAAAGCTCGTTTTCAGTGATTCGTGTTAATTTCAATAAATCTCAATGTAAATGAGGGCTGAGCAAAAATGCGTTTCCGGAAGCCCAACAGATTTTATTTGTTACACAAAAATAGGCGTTATATTTTCGTGAATTGTACTCCGCCGGCATTCATGCACAATTCCATTTGGTGAAACAGCTTGACAAGACCGAAGCGGGAAACCTTTGGACCAGTCCAATGAAAGCCTTTACTGTAACTTTTGGTGACTCGTGTTGGGTTCCAAACAACATGCACTTGACAGTTGTGAACAAAGTGCTTCTTGAAGAGGCGTCATCACCAAAGGCTGCTGCTGACGCTGCTGCTTTAGACCACATTTGTAGCCGTAGCATATTATTGCCCTCCAGTGAAATCGAGATCTTATGGCCCGAGTATACCACCCCTCGAATTACTTGTGAGCTGTGCTCTCGGCTGTGTTGATATTTGGGTCTCTGTATGATTTGCAATCACTGAGCCATGGATTCACAAAACATAGATTACAGTTCCCGTTTTTCTTGTCCGGTCATCTGCACCTCGTACTCGTTGTGCACTGCGTACGCCGGAAACTTGTTTGCTCAGCCGTTATATCCGTATTTGGGGAAAATGGCCTTGGAAAAAAAATAAAACTACATTACAGGTTGAAAACATAGTTTCCCCGTAACGAAATTGAATAAAGAAGCCGAAAACACAGGTTTGCACAACGTATCCCGGATCATTTCGCTGCATCTGTATAGGCGGATAAATTACTCACCGAGAACATTTGTTACCAAGAAAGCGCCAGAGTGATAAACCATTCAGAGTCCATGATTCTGTTATTTACTGATCATATAGTAATGATCACATAAACTGTAGTATGGACACTTGAAACGATTTCATCGTGAGGCTGAAAATCGAATTTATCACAATCACATATTTGTTTGTCCACTCATTCGATCATCGAGATCACTCGTGATACCGCATGCATGCGGTATCACGAGTGATCTCGATGATCGAATGAGTGGACAAACAAATATGTGATTGTGATAAATTCGATTTNGTGCTTGCCTAAATTGTATTTGGGCACACAGAGGGGAGTGTGCAGATGAATGCCCACCGCTTCTGTTGTGGCCAGTATCCGATAACGAACCTGCCTCAATAATCGCCCAGGAACTTTATACGGGTGGGAGGATGCTTTGGACAAGTCCACAGTGTAACTTGTTTCAGCTAGGTGTGAAACCACTGCAGTGGTGACTTAATTGTTCCGGTGTTCAGTCACGCAGGGTGGTATTTACGATTCCCTTCGGAGAATCGCCTACCCGTACCTCCCATATACGTTGTTCTACAGGAAAAAGTAAATGAGTATACACAAAATGAGGCCTTACAGTCGGAAACTTTGTACTTCAGTCACTAACACACCATTGGCTTGGACATGAACAATGCACGAAGCTTGGATGCATAGAAAGTCTTATCGATTGCGTCAGATAATCTTCTTTGTATGATCTCAGCTGCTGCACCCCCTTTGAACGACACAGATATAAGCACGAATTTTTTCTTAAAATGGATGATTTGTAAAGAGTTCTCCGTGCACTGAATCATTTTTTTAACTGAATGTTCCAGATATCCGTTAAGCGCAAAAATCGATCTTATAGTACGGAGCTCTTTTAGTAGCGTTTACTCACTACTGATCTTTTTTGTCCTGTCCTTCTAAGCAATAAACCACGGCGAAACATGAAAACACTTAGTTGAAGGCCACAAATTTGCAGACGTTGTGTGTTCAAACCCCGTCAATACTAACGTTTTACTTATTCCTTTATTTCGAACCACATGTTAGCCGCTTGCTCATTTTTTAGATAAGTATTCCTATGTTTGTTGAATAAAACAAAAAACGAATTTAAAGCGATAAACAATGAAACATGAACTACACTTGTATTCTCCGCCTTAATCGTGTTCACGGTGTCTTTGTTTATGTCGTTTTGTCCCATACGCCTGTGGTGTGATTTAAAATTGAACCGCAAAAAATTTTGTAACTCACGATAGCTCACACTCATTGATTAATAGTACTTTGTGTGNNNNCTTGTTCTATTTGGAAATGTGCTCTGTGGTACTGTTTAGGCGATATGGTCAATCTCAACAAATCTTGGCATTTGGCATTTTATCTCTCTTTTCTTGAAACTTGATTATCACTTGAGTTAGGACGTTCTAGTTTCCCCGTATGCCTGCAATGTTGCACAAGCAGAATGGAAGCTGCTTTCTCCAACAAAGATCATACATAGTACATCGATTGTTCACTTGGCTCCACTTATCAGTAATCCTGTTTTTGCCCTACCAGACATAATTTGTTTCGTCAGTTTATTTACACGTTTGGTTAGAAGGATGAATGATACTGCGTGTGCTCATTTTCACCAATCCGTTACGCAATGTGCTTTTTTAAAAAACTCATGAATCTATCACCAGATTCATTGCACATTGTGACGCACTTGTGATCACTTAAAGGGTTATTTTAAACATAGAAATTCCTATTTGTATGTATGAATAAGGCTGAGATCATGCAGGGAGCTATCACAGATCCCAAACAAACAGATTCCAATCACAATCTNAACTCACGATAGCTCACACTCATTGATTAATAGTACTTTGTGTGTTTGTCTCGAAAATCGCGTCAGCGACATTACACTAGGCGCATTCCCGTTCAAGGACGTGTGTTCAATGTGACTGATTTTGGTATGTTCTTAGACGAAAAAAGACGATATCACTGCACTGTGTCAGATATGCTTATGAAAGTGGTGTTACTGTTACAATGGAACATAGTGAAAAATCTGTATTCTGCTCCGGAGAGATTTTCATTTACTTATTGGACGAACGTCTAACAAAAAAACACAATATTGGTGAAGACGTTTCTAGCCCTCCCGCGCAACACTTTGGTAAGATACCTACATTATAAGTCTCCTACTTTGTTTCGACAGATATGGAAACATTATCACCGTAACAACCTGGTTTGGTTTTGTAATTGCCATTTATGTTGATAACTTCCCTCTTCACAACTGAAATCGTTAGTCATGTATAAGACGCGCTTCTCTATTATTTGTAATAAGGTGTCGAATTTTCTTTTCTTGTGTTTGTTAGATAAAGCGATACTCTGAAATCGTTCTACCTGTGGTTCATCACAACATAATGACTTGGAAAAAAATAAGTAAACTCAACCCCACCTTGGCATATCGTTGGACACTATGTCGTATCCTCGATAGTGTAATGTGGTGATCCTGGTCTAAGAGATGACGCATACCACGGAGCGATCAGTTACAGTTTTCGAACAACTGCGATCAATCAAGCTTCCCAGGTGACGCCGAAACGCGCGTGCGTGTCGCAGCTTCTGAACAACAAATCATAGGCCGATTGTACCAACCAATCAGAAACCGTGCGGCCCAAACAGGAGCTGAACAACGCCAGAAATACTAGCATGCGATTGGCGGAGCCACGGATGACCAATGATCTTGTTTTGTACATACTGTTTAAACCTCTTGATTTCTTTCAATAAAGGAACTGCCATTCCTGGGGCCTTTTCCTCGCATCGCGGTTGCGTGGAATATTTTCGTGCAAGAACCAGTGTGATTCAGTGCTTACTTGGCGTCCGTGATTGGTGTTTTATGGTTCATATTTCGTGGTCAGTGAGTACTACAACTAATACAGTTAGTACATGCAACTACCAGGTATACAAAAGTTTCAGCGTACCGCAGTCGTTTCATATTTGCAATAAATGTGATACCTGTTTATTTTACCGTATTATTACTGGCTCAGTAACAGTGAGTTAAGCAACGATCTTTCGGTGACAGTATGGAGAAAAAACGTGGTCGGGTCAATTATAGAATAATCAAAATAAGTTTGAAGACAAATTCACTGCCTCATTACCACAACAATATACGGAGCGTTACCAGGTTGGATTACATTTCAGATGAAGGCTCAATTCAATTATTGCATTACAAGAAATGAGGTTTATAAACGGGGAGGCGGTAAACACAATTCATATTGAACAATTACATTTCTTTGTCTGTTATACGCACGTGTAGGAAGAAAATGGAACAGATATGTTTCTTTCAAATTTATAATTTGTCAAATTGAATGGAAAAGCAGTTTCATTTCAATTCACTCTGTACCGAATCATGATATTAGTGACAGCTCATTCTCACCAGACCGCGAGTAGCTGGTCGAAGTATCGATCCGTCTAGTGTTTTATCGATTTGTGGTTGAATTTTGTTCGCCAGGCAAAACCATTATGGAGAATCACGCATGAACAGCTTCAATTCAGTTACTGATCTCATCATTCAGGTTAAGGTAACCAGGCATTTTGGTCTTCCATAAAGTAAATAACGAGTCAAAGAAAATCACTTTATTTTTACTAATTAATATTTTGAATCAGCTCTCCAGACATGTCCGTGTAGTCCAATACAAAAAGCCACACCAACTCCGTCCATTTTTGTACACTTCTAAATACTTCCAATCATGTTCCCTGTTCAACTATGATAGACAACAAGTTGTGGACCAGTTGCTACAAATCATGAACTGCTTTGTTTTAATTTGTAATTATTGTTGCCAGATGTGAGACGCATTATCGGGCAACGCCAGCGAACCACCAATCATTTTATTTATATTCGTGTTGGCCGTATTAGGCATGCAAACACATTCTGCTTTGTAGTCATTAGGAATTAATACGAATTTGTTTGGCAATAGCTATTCAAACAGGTTCGAAATTTATTGTTTGAGAAATCACAGATCCAATCACGTTTAGCAGACAGGTAAACAAGTTACCTCGAGAGTGGAATTAACATATCGGGGGTGCACGTACCTACCACAAATGTTCATTTTCACCAGGTATCGGAAAGCGACGTGAGCGACCCGGGGTTGTATCAGCAGCAGTCATATACAGGTATTGGCCAAACTAGTGAAATATCCTGGGTTTTGTCACATTTGATCCTCCGTATGATTCATTTTTCCAGCCTCATTCACGGGCTTGAATATGCTTTTTCCTCACATCAGACGCAACATACCTGATATAATAACCACTTATGTCTTCGCTTCTATTAGCCACATGCCATTAAAATGTACGATTTCGCGATTTTGAAGATGGTTTCTGGTGCATCAGTTGTGAAATAACAAAGGAGCTATTTGAATTTGTTGGTAAAATCAATACATGCTCTGCTTTGTTGGGCATTCCATGACGACCTGATATCACGTGGTCTCAGCTGCATTTTAAATTGAGCCATCACTTTAAAAAGAAAGCGTTAGGAAAAAACGGCTGATCAGCCCGGACTATCCTTCATATTGGTTGTGTACAACTCTTCTCCGCCGAGATGAAATACAGCCATAGTCTTGCTTTGATATGATCGGTATTCTCCCTCTCGGTTTATGTCTTGATGGAGAAATTTCGTTGAATATTTTATAAATTGGACTTATATTCACATCGCAGCACTTCCACAAGACACAAACTGAATCATCGTATTTATATGCCTCCCGATCAAGGTGTCTCTAGGCTTCAATCATACGCCAAAACCGTTGGATTTTTTTCAACCGGTTTGGGTATGGTGACACAACAAAACGCTTATTCAACGAGCCGCACATCTCAAGGTCAACTTTTGAAGAGAGACTTATATGTTTCTTGGACTATGTTTTCATTTTGGCTAGTATTGTCGATAATGCGTTAGTGATCTGTAGCCAAGTAATTTATCAATTTATTTAAGTTAGAATATTTTCATTAATTTGCTTGTTTACTGTGCACTGAATGAAAAGAGATAAACAATTTAGAATACATGGGCTCAGCCTAGTAAACACTATCGTAGAACGAGAATCATTTATTAAAAAGAATGAATAGCCATACTGCTTCGCTTAAAATATTTTCCCAATCTGAGCTACAACTTTCGAATTACTACAAATTTTAGCGCAACTCTCGAGGTCACGCTAGTGCGAACGGTGATAGAAGAGAATTGAGAACATAGAATTGGGAAATAATGTCATTAATTAACACACTTTACCCATAACCATCAGGTAGGATATTGGAGACTCAAAGGTATTCACAAAATGAGAGTGATGTTGCACGAGTTTGATCAACACCTGTGCAAACGCATGTATTCATTTCACAGTCAACGAAAGTGTGACAACGGACGTTCTACGCTACGACGATTCCTTCTGACAGTGTAGCACGCTTGGAATAGTTCGATGTGAATAACCCACTCTGATGAGTGTTCAGGTAAATAAAATCTACTTTACACGATGTTTATCCGTTGCATTTGAGACTGTTTTCAATACTCTGACGGGGTAAAAAATGCAGTGCATGTCGGCCGCTTTTGTTTTTTTTCTACTGTCACAACCTGTGAGCGGTGTTTTTATCTACATTTTGCAACCCTTTCCCCGTATAACCATGGTTCCCGTCCTTCAAAAATTTCAGCGCTTCAGTCATGCATATTTTACAATACCGCCGTCTCTGAACGCGCTTGCTGGTTTCATGTGCCCGGGCCGATCCAGAACTATCGACTGTTTGAAGATCTGCATAACACCATAAGGAGTGATGACAATTCAACTCTCTTTCATTTTTAGTTCCGTTCGGTGTAAAATGAAGCATGATCGGAAGTCACCACTCAATTTATTCAAAATTTGAACTGGAGTTGACCGATCTATTCTCACGTTTGTTTTTTGGTCAGATAAAACAAATCAAGATCTCAGTTATTGCGAGGATAAGCCTAGCACATAGTGATAAAATCGCTGACGATAGGAGAACAGAGCAAGTCTGAGTTTCCTGGAAACTTGCATTTTCATCCCTAAGCAAAAAAGACCGGGAACAAGGTAAGAATATAGTCAGAAACAGCTTTTTCTACAAATCGAATCAATTTAGGGGCTTATACATGAGTTTCTATCTGTTTTTTCTCCTTTACGCTGCCGTCTACTTTCTGAAAGTTGGCTTCGCACTTATGCACCTTTTCCATTCCAGCTTTAGCCAAAACCTGCAGTCATTTAACCTCGACTCGTAATTCTTTTAGCAAAAGTCCGTAATGCTTTAGCCACGACCCTTTAACCTCGACGTACAGGCGTTAGTCATACCGCTGTAGGTAATTCGGAGAAAAAAAGTATAGGAGTATTCTGACTTTGCAAAGCTTGATTAAGAAATGTGAAGGTGTGGTGATTGTATACTGCACCAAACGTTGATTGGAGAAGGTTTGAACGGTGTGCCGGTATTGTCATACCATTTGGCAGCCTGCAGTGTTTCCGTGGGACATGCAATAATCTGGTAGGTAATCATCGCAAACGTCACACAAACGGTACGCTGTTTGTATTCACTAGCCCTGAAATAAATCAAAACGTGCTATCATACAAATTAAATGCCTACCCTTCCGTATCTCCACTTCAGGCGATCTCCGTTCTTCAGATGTGGGTACATTATTAGGCTGAGGATAATAAAATTCGTTCCCAAAACTAGACCCTCTTTTACGATGTTCAGTTCAATGACGTGGTAACATTTGACGTGATTATAATGATCGAGGCTGAAGAACTGCGGGTTTTGGCTAAAGATTAATGGGAAAAGGTGTAGACGCAACAAACAAAAGGTCGTTAGTCCATTTTTTTAAATGGGTGACCATTAACTTTGTCAAATGACTGTTCAACGTCCTTTTTCATCAAACTCACCCTAAACTGGAGCAGAAAACCAATGGAACTGCTTTGCAACGCTTGCGGTTGTCCAGATCTTTAACGGCGTAGTAGGTTGATATACCTCAATAATGCAGACCATAAAAACAAAACGTGGCATCTTAATAACTTGTCATATTTTCTTCAAGTTACCATCAAAAAATAATCCTGATAAATTCATAATAACAATAAATGAATCACTGTTGTTACTCCGATCTAGTCCCATCGACTCCCTCCAATTGACTTAATAACTTACAGATATTGTATATACGTTCATCATTAGCCGTCACGTACATAAATGTCCGCAATCAGAGGAACCGAAATGATTGCCAAATACCGCTCATAAGCCATACAATTTGGGACAATCGGCTCAATTTTATCATCTGAGTCTTATTCACTTAAAATTGATGTGATATAGAACAAAGTTAGTTAAACAACCGTAGGTAATTGCCGAGATTCGACCGTAAACGTGTTTGCTGATTGATATTACCTGTTTTGAAAAAGAAATGGAGCAAAACGACACGATAACGCTCTGGAATCAGTTAAATATTTCGTATTTTTGATGACGTCGGTCACGTGATTCAAATACACTAGTCAGCATTGCTCTCGCTAGTAACAATTATTGCAGCAAAATGTCTGCAGCATTTCGGCAATTTCGTATACAACAAGTGTAGAAGATAGCAGCATATAATC
>UZAN01045752.1:0-10283 GCA_900618425.1 Echinostoma caproni
TAAACTGAAACGTTCACAATAGTTTTTAGAATAGCTTTGGACAGATATATGCAACGTGCAATTCTCATTCATGCAGTTAAGCTCCTTTGCAAATTTCACTATGCGACCAAAGGAAACCTGAAATCAACATGTTACTTTCATTTCATATTCGTCCATTATCGTCGGCTCAAACTTTCACAATACGATTCAGAATAGCTTTGGACAGTTATATGCAACGTGCACTTCCCACTCATGCAGTTTAGCTCGTTTACAAATTTCACTATGGGACCAAAGGAAACGTGACAACAACAAGTGACTTTCATTTCATATTCGGCCACCATCTTAGGCTCAAGCTTTCACAATAATATTTAAAATAGTTTCGACAGTTATGTGCAACGTGCACTTCTCATTCATGCAGTTTAGCTCCTTTTCAAATTTCACTATGGGACCAAGCGAAACCTGAGAACAACAAGTTACTTTCATTTCGTATACGTCCATCATCTTAGGCTCCAACTCTCACAATAGTTTTGAGAATAGCTTTGGACAGATGTCTGCAACGCGCACGTCTCATTCATGCAGTTTTGCTCTTTTCAAATTTGACTGATCGACCCAACGAAACCTGACAAAAACAAGTTAATCTCATTTCATTTTCGTCCATCATTGTAGGCTCAAACTTTCACATTAGTATTTAGAATAGCTTCAGACAGTTATATGCAACGTGCACTTCTCATTCATGCAGTTTAGTTCCTTTCAGATTGCACTATGGGACCAAACGAAACATGACAAGAACAAGTAACATTCATTTGGTATTCGTCCACTATCTTGGGCTAAAATGTTCACAATAGTATTTGGAATAGCTTTGGACAGTTACTTGCAACGTGCACCTCTCATTCATGCAGTTTAGCTCCTGTTCAAATTTCACTATGGGACCCAAAGAAACGTGCCAACAACAAGTTAATTTCATTTCATATTCGTCCATCATTTCAGGCGAAATCTTTCACAATAGTATTAAGAATAGCTTTGGACAGTTATATGCAACGTGCACTTCTCATTCATGCAGTTTAGCTCGTTTACAAATTTCACTATGGGACCAAACGAAACATGTCAAAAACAAGTTACTTTCATTTCAGGTTCGTCCATCATCTTAGGGTGAAACATTGAAAATAGTTTTTAGAATAGCTTTGCACAGTTATATGCAACGTGCACCTCTCATTCATGCAGTTTAGTTCCTTTCAGATTGCACTATGGGACCAAACGAATCATGACAAGAACAAGTAACGTTTATTTGGTATTCGTCTATTATCTTAGGCTCAAACGTTTACAATAATTTTTAGAATAGCTTTGGACAGATATATGCAAAGTGCACTTCTCATTCATGCAGTTAAGCTCCTTTTCAAATTCCACTATGGGACCAAAGGAAACCTGAAATCAACATGTTACTTACTTTTCACATTCGTCCATCATCGTCGGCTCAAACGTTCACAATAGTATTTAGAATAGCTTTGGACAGTTATATGCAACGTGCACTTCTCATTCATGCAGTTTAGCTCTTTTCAAATTCCACTATGGGACCAAACGAAACTTGAGAAAAACAAGTTGCTTTATTTTCGCATACGTCCATCATCTTAGGCTCAAACTTTCACAATAGTAAGTAGAATAGCTTAGGACAATTATATGCAACGTGCAATTCTCATTCTTGCAGTTTAGCTCCGTTTCAAATTTCACTATGTTACCAAAGGAAACCTGAGAAAACAAGTTTCTTTCATTTCGTATACGTCCATTATCCTAGGCTCAAACTTTCACAGTAGTATTTCGAATAGCTTGGACAGTTATATGCAACGTGCACTTCTCATTCATGCAGTTTAGCTCCTTTTCAAATTTCACTATGGGACCAAACGTAACCTGAGAAAAAGAAGTTACTTTCATTTCGCATACGTCCATCATTTTAGGCTCAAACGTTCACAATAGTTTTTAGAATAGCTTTGGACAGTTATATGCAACGTGCACATCTCACTCATGCAGTTTTGCTCCTTTTCAAATTTCACTATGTTACCAAAGGAAACCTGAGGAAACAAGTTTCTTTCATTTCGTATACGTCCATCATCTTAGGCTCAAGCTTTCACAATAATATTTAGAATGGTTTCGACAGTTATGTGCAACGTGCACTTCTCATTCATGCAGTTTAGCTCGTTTTGAAAATTCACTATGGGACCAAACGAAACCTGACAATAACAAGTGACTTTCATTTCGTATACGTCCATCATCTTAGGCTCAAGCTTTCACAATAGTATTTAGTATAGTTTCGACAGTTTTGTGCAACGTGCACTTCTCATCCATGCAGTTTAGCTCGTTTTCAAAATTCACTATGCGACCAAACGATACCTGACAACAACAAATGACTTTCATTTCATATTCCTCCATCAACTTAGTGTGAATCTTTCACAATGGTGTTTAGAATAGCTTTGGACAGTGTTATCCAACGTGCAATTCTCATTCATGCAGTTTAGCTCCTTTTCAAATTTCACTATGCGATCAGGGGAAACCTGAAATCAACATGTTACTTTCTTTTCAGAATCGTCCATCATCGTCGGCTCAAAGTTTCAAAATAGTTTTTAGAATAGTTTGGACAGATATATGCAACGTGCACTTCTCATTCATGCAGTTTAGCTCCTTTGCAAATTTAACTATGCGACCAAACGAATAATGAAAACAACAAGTTACTTTCATTTCGTATCCGTCCTTCATCTTAGGCTGAAACGTTCAGAATAGTATTTAGAATAGCTTTGGACAGTTATATGCAACGTGCGCTTCTCATTACTGCAGTTTAGCTCCGTTTCAAATTTCACTATGGGACAAAAGGAAACGTGACAACAACAAGTGAATTTCATTTCGTATTCGTCCATCAACTTAGGCTACAACTTACAGAAAAGTATTTAGAACAGCTTTGGACAGTTATATGCAACGTGCACATCTCACTCATGCAGTTTAGCTCCTTTTCAAATTTCACTATGGGACCAATCGAGACTTGACAAAAACAAGTTACTTTCATTTCATATTCGTCCATCATCTTAGGCTCAAACTTTCACAATAGTATTTAGAATAGTTTGGACAGTTATATGCAACGTGCACTTCTCATTCATGCAGTTTTGCTAATTTGAAATTGTCATTTGTGACCAAACAAATCCTGACAAAACAAGTCACGTTCGTTTCATATTCGCCAATCATCCTGGGCTGAAACAGGCACTATATTTTTTAGAGAAGCCTTGGACAGTTAAATGCAACGTGCACTTCTCTTTCATGCAGTTGAGCTCCTTTTCAAATTTCACTATGGGTGAAACGAAACGTGACAACAACAAGTGACTTTCATTTCAGATTCGTCCATCATCCTAGGCTAAAAGTTTCACAATAGTATTTAGAAGAGCTGTGGACATTTGTATGCAACGTGCGCTTCTCATTCATGCAGTTTAGCTCCTGTTCAAATTTCACTATGCGACCAAACGAAACCTGACAACAAAAAGTTACTTTCATTTGTAAACCTCCATCATCTAGGCTCAAACTTTGTAAAAAGCATTTAGAATATATTTGGAGAGCTTCATCCAGCGTGCACTTCTCATTCATGCAGTTTTCCTCCTTTTTCAAATTTCACCATTGGACCAAACGAAACCTNAAATTGTCCTTTGTTACCAAACAAAACGTGACAAAAACAAGTGACTTTCATTTCATGTTCGCAAATCATCCTGGGCTGAAACATGCACCATATTTTTTAGAGAAGCCTTGGACAGTTAAATGCAACGTGCAATTCTCATTCATGCAGTTTAGCTACTTCTCAGGTTTCACTATGGGACCAAACGAAACGTGACAACAACATGTTACTTTCGTGTCATTTTTGTCCATCATCTTATGCTCAAGCTTCCGTATAGTATTAAGAATAGCTTTGGACAGTTATATGCATTGTGCACTTCTCATTCATGCAATTTAGCTTTTTTTCAATTTCACTATGCGACCAAATGAAGCGTGAAAACACAAGTGACTTTCATTTCATATTCGACGATCATCCTGGGCTGAAACATTCACAATATTATTTAGAATAGACTTGGACATGTATATTCAACGTGGAATTCTCCATCGTGGAGTTTAACTCCTTTTCAGATTACACTATGAGACCAACCAAACCCTGAGAACATCAAGTTACTTTCATTTCAACTTCGTCGATCATCCTAGGCTGACACTGTCACAGTAGTATTTAGAAAAGCTTTGGACAGTTATAAGCAACGTGCACTTCTCATTCATGCAGTTTTGCTAATTTGAAATTGTCCCTTGTGAGCAAACGAAACCTGAGAACAACAAGTGACTTTCATTTCATATTCGTCCATCATCTTAGGCTCAAACATTCACAATAGTATTTAGAATAGCTTTGCACAGTTATATGCAACGTGCACTTCAATTTCATGCAATTTTTGATGCTTTTCAAATTGCACTTTCGGAGGAAACGAAACGTGACAACAACCAGTGAATTTCATTTCGTATTCGTCCATCATCTTAGGCTGGAAGTTTCACAATAGCATTCAGAATATTTCGGAGAGTTATATGAAACTTGTCCTTATCATTCATGCAGTTTAGTTCCTTTCAGATTGCACTATGGGACCATACGAAACCTGACAACAACAAGTGAATTTCATTTCATATTCGTCCATCATCTTAGGCTCAAACTTTCACAATAGTATTAAGAACAGCTTTGGGGAGTTATATGCAACGTGCACATCTCATTCATGTGGTTAAGCTCCTTTTCATATTGCACTATGCGACCAAAAGAAACCGTACAACAACAAGTGACTTTCATTTCATATTAGTCCATTATCTTACGCTGTAACTTTCACAATAGTATCTAGAATAGCTTTGAGCAGTTATATGCAACGTGCACTTCTCATTCATGCCGTTTAGCTCCTTTTCAAATTTCACTATGGGACCAAATGAAACGTGACAACACCAAGTTACTTTCATTTCATATTCGTCCATCATCTTAGGCTCAAACCTTCAAAATAATATTTAGAATAGCTTTGGACAGTTATATGCAACGTGCACTTCTCATTCGTGCAGTTTTGCTAATTTGAAATTGTCCTTTGTGACCAAGCAAAACGTGACAACAACAAGTTACTTTCATTTCATATTCGCCAATCATCCTGGGCTGAAACATGCACTATATTTTTTAGAGAAGCCTTGGACAGTTATGTGCAACGTGCACTTCTCATTCCTGCAATTTAGCTTTTTTTCAATTTCACCGTGCGACCAAATGAAGCGTGAAAACACAAGTGACTTCCATTTCATATTCGCCAATCATGCCGGGATGAAACATTCACAATATTATTTAGAATAGAATTGGACATGTATATGCAACGTGCAATTCTCCATCGTGCAGTTTAGCTCCTTTTCACATTACACTAGGTGACCAACCAAAACCTGAGAACAACAAGTTACATTCATTTCATATTCGTCGCTCATCCTAGGCTGACACTTTCACAGTAGTATTTAGAACAGCTTTGGGGAGTTATATGCAACGTGCACATTTCATTCGTGCAATTTAGCCTCTTTTCAAATTGCACTATGCGACCAATCGAAACCTGACAAGAACAAGTTACTTTCATTTATAATTCGTCCATCAACTTAGGCTGAAACCTTGAAAATAGTATTTAGAATAGCTTTGGACAGTTATATTCAACGTGCATTTCTCATTCATGCCGCTTAGCTCCTTTTCAAATTTCACTATGGGACCAAACGAAACCTGACAAAAACAAGTTACTTTCATTTCAGGTTCGTCCATCAAATTTGACTCGAAGATTCATAAAACGACTTTAAGGAACCTGAAACTGATTTGTGCAATGTGCACGTCTCATTCATGCAAATTAATTTCTTTTCAAATAGCACTCTGGGTCGAATAGAAACCTGACATCAAGATGTTGCTTTTATTTCATATTTGTCCACCAATTTACGCTAAAACTTTCACAACTATATATAGAATAGGTTTTTACAGTTATATGCAACGTGCACTTTTCATTCATGCAGTTCAGTTCCTTTTCAAATTTCACTATGGGACCAAACAAAACCTGACAACAACAGGTTACTTTCATTTCATATTCGTCCATCATCTTAGGCGGAAACATCCACAATAGTATTTAGAATAGCGGTGGACAGTTAGATGCAACGTGCACTCCTCAGCCATGCAGTTTAGCTGCTATTCAAATTGCAACGTTCGACCAAACGAAACCTGACAACAACAAGTTACTTTCATTTTGTATTCATCCATCATCTTAGGCTGAAACTTTCATAATAATATTTAGAATAGCTTCGAACAGTTATATGCAACTTGCACTTCTCATTCATGCAGTTTAGCTCCTTTTCGAATTTCACTATGCGACCAAACGAAACCTGACAAAAACAAGTTAATTTCAAATCATATTCGTCCATCATCTTAGGCTGAAACTTTCACAATAGTATTTAGAATAGCTTTGGACAGATATATGCAACTGCACTTCGCATTCAAGAAAATTAACTTTTTTTCGAGTTTCACTACGGGACCAAACGAATCGTGACAACAGCAAGTGAATTTCATTTCATATTGGTCCATCAAATTGGGCTGAAAGAATCGCAACACGATTTTGAAGAACCTTAAGCTGGATTGTGCAAGATGCACGTCTCCAACATGCAGTTTAGCTCCTTTTCAAATTTCACTATGCGACCAAAGGAAACCTGAAAACAAAAAGATACTTTCATTTCATATCCGTCCATCAACTTAGCCTGGAACATTCACAATATTATTCAGAATAGCTTTGGACAGTTATATGCAACGTGCACTTCTCATTCATGCAGTTTAGCTCCTTTTCAAATTTAACTATGGGAGCTAAAAAAAAGAACAAAAAACTTTCACTGCGTCTTCTTCCATCAAATTGGGCTGACACAATCGCAACACGATTTCGAACAACCTAAAACTGTTTGGTGCAAGGTACACGCCTGGTTCATGCAGTTTAGCTCCTTTTCAAATTTCACAATGGGGCCAAACGAAACCTGACAACAACAAGTAACTTTCATTTCATATTCGTCCATCATCTTAGGCTCAAACTTTCACAATATTTTTTAGAATTGCTTAGGACAGTAATATGCAACGCGCACTTCTCATTCATGCAGTTTATTTCCTTTTCAAGCTGCACTATGGGACCAAACGAAACCTGACAATAACATGTTTCTTTCATTTCATTTTCGTCCATCATCGCAGGCTTAAATTTTCACAATAGTATTTAGAATAGCTTTGGACAGTTATATGCCACGTGCACTTCTCATTGATGCAGTTTAACTCCTTTTCAAGCTGCAGTATGGGACCAAACGAAACCTGACAATAACATGTTTCTTTCATTTCGTATTCGTCCATCATCTTACGCTCAAACTTTCAAAATAGTATTCAGGATAGCGGTGGACAGTTAGACGCAACGTGCACTTCTCAGCCATGCAGTTTAGCTGCTATTCAAATTGCAACGTTCGACCAAACGAAACGTGACAACAACAAGTTAATTTTATTTCATATTCGTCGACCATCTTAGGCTGAAACTTTCACAATAATATTTAGAATAGCTTCGAACAGTTATATGCAACGTGCACTTCTCATTCATGCAGTTTAGCTCCTTTTCAAGCTGCACTATGGGACCAAACGAAACCTGACAACAACATGTTTCTTTCATTTCATATTCGTCCGTCATCTTAGGCGGAAACATTCGCAATAGTATTTAGAATCGCTTTGAACCGATATATGCAACTGCACTTCGCATTCAAGAAAATTAGCTTGTTTTCAAGTCTCACTATGGGCCAAATGAAACGTGAGAACAACAAGTAAATTTCATTTCATATTGGTCCATCAAATTCGGCTGAAACAAACGCAACACGATTTTGAAGAACCTTAAACTGGATTGTGCAAGATGCACGTCTCCAACATGCAGTTTAGCTCCTTTTCAAATTTCACTATGGGACCAAAGGAAACCTGAAAACAAAAAGTTACTTTCATTTCATCTTCGTCCGCCATCCTTTGCTTAAATTTTCACAATAGTATTTAGAATAGCTTTGGACATGTATCTGCAACTTGCACTTCACATTCATGCAGTTAAACTCCTGTTCAAATTTCAATATGCGACCAAACGAAACCTGACAGAAAAAAGTGACTTTCATTTCATATTCGTCTATCATCTAAGGCTGGAACTTTCATGATAGTATGTAGAATAGCTTTGGACAGTTATATGCAACGTGCACTTCTCATCGATGCAGTTTAGTTCCTTTTCAATTTTCACTACGGGAACAAACGAAACGTGACAACAACAAGTGATTTTCATTTCAGATTCGTCCATCATCTTAGGCTGAAACTTTCACAATAGTATTTGGAACGGCTTCGGACAGTTATATGGCACTTGCACTTGTAACTCATGCAGTTTAGCTCCTTTTCAAATTTCACAACGGGACCAAACAAAACGTGAGAAGAACAAGTAACTTTCATTTCATATTCGTGCATCATCTCAGGCTGGAATTTTCACAATAGTATTTAGAATTGCTTAGGACAGATATACGCAACGTGCACTTCTCATTCATGCAGTTTAGCTCCTTTTCAAATTTAACTATGGGACCAAACGAAGCCTGACAACAACAAGGTACTTTCATTTCATATTCGTCCATCATTTTCGGCTGAAACTATTACAATATTATTGAGAATAGCTTTGGACAGTTATATGCAACGTGCACTTCTCATTCATGCAGTTTAGCTCTATTCAAATTTCACTATGGGACCAAAGGAAACCTGAAAACAACAAGTGAGTTTCATATCAGATTCGTCCATCATCTCAGGCTGAAAATTTTAAATTAGTATTAAGAGTACATTTGGACAGTTATAGGCAACGTGCAATTCTGAGTCATGCCGGTTAGCTGCTTTTCAAATTGCAATGTAAGACCAAACGAAACCTGAGAACAACAAGTTTCTTTCATTTCATATACGTCCATCATCTTAGGCTGAAACTTTAGCAAGAATATTTAGAAAAGCTTCGGACAGTTATATGCAACTGCACTTCCCATTCATTCAAATTAGCTTCTTTTCAAATTGCACTATGGGTCCAAACGAAACCTGACAACAACGAGTACATTCATTTTATATTCGTCGATCAAATTGGACTGAAACAATCGCAACATGAATTTGAATAACCCTAAACTGATTTGCGCAAAATGCAGTTCCCATTCATGCAGTTCCGCTCTTTTTCAAATTTCACTATAGGACTAAACGAAACCTGAGAACAACAAGTTACTTTCATTTCATATTCGTCCCTCATCTTAGGCTCAAACTTTCACAATATCATGTAGAATAGCTTTGGCCAGTAATATGCAACGGGCACTTCCCTTTTACGCAGTTTAGCTCCTTTTCAAATTGCACTATGGGAACAAACGAAACCTGACAACAACACGTTACTTTCTTTTATTATTCGTCCAACAATGTGGAGGCAAACACTCACAACACGATTTTGAAGCAGGTCAAACTGAATAGTGCAAACTGCACGTCTCCTTCATGCAGTTTATACCTTTTTCAAATTGCACTATGAGACCAAACGAAGCTTGACAAAAACAAGTAACTTTCATTTCATATCCGTCAATGATCTTAGGCTCAAACTTTCAGAATAGTATTTAGAAAAGCTTTGGACAGTTATATGCAAAGTGCACTCTTCATTCATGCAGTTTAGTTCCTTTTCAATGTTCACTATGCGAACAAACGAAAATTGACGACAACAAGTGACTTTCTTTTCATACTCGTCCATCACCTCACACTGAAACATTCACAATAATATTTGGAATAGCTTTGGACAGTTATTTGACACGTGCACTTCTCATTCATGCAGTTTAGCTCCTTTTCAAATTTCCTTATAGGCCCAAACGAAACCAGAAAAAAACAGGTTAATTTCAATTCCGATTCGTCTATCAAATTTGGCTGAAAATTTCACCGTAATATTTAGAATAAATTCGGAGAGTAATACGCAATGTGCACTTCTCATTCATGCAGATTAGCTCCTTTTCAAATTGCACTACGGGACAAAACGAAACCTGACAACAACAAGTTACTCTCATTTCATTTTCGCCCATCATCTCAGGCTAAAACTTTCACAATAGTATTTAAAATAGCTTTGGACAGTTATATGCAACGTGCACTTTTCATTCATGCAGTTTCGGCCCTTTTCTATTTTCACTAGGGGACCAAACGAAACCTGACAACATCAAATTGCTTTGATTTCCTA
>UZAN01045754.1:2447-31425 GCA_900618425.1 Echinostoma caproni
CATATAGAGTGGTGTTAGGAAAATAACGAGTGGATGCACGAGCGCTACTGTTTGCGACACCCAGCCATATCACTCAGTGTAGCTAACCATCGGTGACCATCATCCCGAGGTCCCCAGTCAGGGAGCCTAATGGGACCTATGTGACCTGGTCTCCTGGTTAGGGTTTTCATACCCTCATGCCAGGTCTTAGCTTGAGCGCCCTTTGTTTTTTTACAATCGCTTCCAACCTTGGCAAACACCGCTCGCCGCGACAACCTCTCTGATGACATGCGTAACACATGTTCCAACCAGCGTAATCTATGAAGGGCGATCACTTGCTTCAGTGGACGACCGCTAATGCCTAAAACTCTACGCCTAACCTCAGCATTGCTCGTCCGGTTTTCCCACCGGACTGGTTCAATGCGACGTAGACAGCGGTGTTCGAACACCGATAATCTATTGTTATCCTGTTCTCGTAAAGGCCAAGTCTCTGCACTGTAGAGCGGAACTCGCCGGACTGCTGCAGCATACACTCGACCCTTCACAGACAGACTGTTCAATGAATTGCGAAGACTTCTGTCCTCGTCCAGAGGAAGCCTCGGGTACCCCGTCCCTACGCCCATCTAACGAAGTTTTTTGACCGGTAAACTGCCCTCACCTTGTTTATTTATGGGAGTGACTTCTCTAGGGGAGGGTGTGGATAGAAAAGGAAGCCAGGAGGTGCCCAAACAGCTGGCTTTGTGAGACTGATCTTCGTCTGGCCTGTACCCGTTGCTCTCTCAGGCATGATTGGATCTTCGGCTGTGAAAAGCCATCCTGTGTAGCTCGCAGGGTCATGGAGGCACGCAAGCCATCACACCACGTTAAGGTGCAGTCTCGTCGTGATAGAATGCAGTCTGGTTGTGAGTGCAGTTGAACAGACAACATTGAGGAGTTACGGCCCTTCGTCTCTCCTTGTTGCGTAATGATGCTGCTGATGTCAATGATGAGGGTGACGACTACGATGATAATGATAATGTTGCCGATAAATAAGACAATAAGTATGATGAAGATGTCATTGTCAATATTTCATTTTGGTCATAACGACAGTCATTCGGTAAAACCAATAAGAAACTCTTTTGAATCATTCTAAAGGTGTTTACATGCAACATTTAGCTACAAAAATTAGTTTGCACTTAAACTTTAAGAATCTTATTTAATTATTTGCTATTTTTCGATTAAAAACCAAAGGGGGATTTTCTTTAAGTTGACAGTTACTCTGCCACTGCTGCGAATTACGGCTGTATGAGCAAGCGAACCTGATGGGTCATAAAATCATACACATTCGAATAATGCATTCACATTTTTATTATTGATTTGCTTGAAATTGCCAGTCAGTGTCTTCCGTCAATGAGTCCATTCCATACTGATGTTGCGACCATCGATTTAGTATTGAAAATATTTATGATCAGGTAGATGTGTTTGCTACTTTTTTGGGAAAATCCAGATTACTGATATGACAGCAGAAGAAACTTCCTGAGCATGAAGCATATCTGAATGGTGGTCAGAGCATAGCATGAGTGCGATCAACTAATCTGCACAGAGGTTCTGTTGCTGCACGAGCTCCATTTCTTACAATACTCATTCACATCAGTCAGTGTCTTCACTTGGGGGTTAGGTTGGTCACGATTTCCTCAACTAGGATTTGTAATGCAATTTGTATAATCGAAAACCTTGTTCAGGTTTCCATGCAGTCATCCCGGGTCTCTTGCTGACCACCTATAACCTTCTCCAAAGACTACCTGCCTCAGTAAACACTGGACATCAGGAAGCCTTACATAACTCACGCCAAATACCACAATATATGGTGGGAAACAATTGCTTTAGTTTAAGAATGTTATTATTCCAACTCCTGCCATGACCTCGGTACTGTTCGTCTCTTAGCCTCACCAAAATTGTATATAGGACAACTGACCACTTACAATATATTTTCTTCCTTATCATGTGATGATCAATCTGGAGCATCACATAGCAGCACCAAGTAGGCAGCTACAGTCAACATTGGGGTCTTCATGGACTGTCAAACATCGTAGTTGCGCCATGGATCTCTTATATTGACAAGCTCTAACCTAGCCTTCTGCTAGCACTTCATCCCTGAAGCTTCCATCGGGTGAGATGTGGCTGCCTAAATAAAAAATATTTTACACTTTCTCTGTTACTTCTACTATCAGAATACAACCAAATGTTGGATCAACTCAATTCTGTAATTACATTTTACACTCCAAAGGTGAAAAATCCATATCAAACGTGGCTGTATACAGAATCAAAAGTATGACGAATTTGAATATATAAAAGGAGAGCAAAGAAGGGCAGCCGTAGCAAACACAGCTTTCTGATTGAACTGCAGCGAAAACCTGCCGTAAGTTGGAAACCGGCTTCGACTGTTAGTGCAAAGAGATCGTTACATTGAAATTAGCTTCTTGGGCACACACTTCAAAGAAATGCAGCACCACCGTTTAGATTGTTCGGTTGAGTCAGAAACCGCTTTCAAGTCGAGATAGATAGAATGTGTGAGTCTATTGAACGCATGCCAATTCTCGAGAATTTCGCAAATAGTAAAATACGGTCGATGCAAACTTAATCAGGGTTTGGAACAAACTTTATCGTCGCGCTTACACTGTTCGTCTATGGCAGACAATAGACGGAGCATAATGCCCCTGAGGTTCATACAAAATTATTATTCCTTGCTATGGTGACGGAACAACAAATTTCTACCGAAGACTAAAACCAATAAAATAAGCCCATCCGGGCCGGAGCCCTAATACTTTTCAGGTAAACTCATCTCCAAATGACCTCCAGTTCTAAAGCAGGACCTTAATTAGGGCAAATGTTAAACATTCGAACTGTGTTTTGAATCACTGAACCATCTGATACCTTAACTATCCTTGTTACGTCTGCTGTCTTCAGATTAATAAACAACCTTTTTTTTCTTTTTTAATCCTTTTATTGAATATGCAATGGTACAACTCTCAAGAAGGGGGAAACGGCCAATCAAAGTGCTGCCATTCAACACAATGGGGATAGTCAGGCGGTGGTGGTGGGATTCGAACACACATCCCCGGGGTGATAATTGGGTGCCGTTACCACCGGGCCACCACAGCCCAACACGACAGTTTAAAATCAACTGGTCTGTGTCATCTTTTCTGTGTTGTCTGGTTGTCACAAAATGGCGTTAATAACAATTCGGTCCATATGTATTGCCGGTTATCGTTGATTAGACAGAAGTAAATTAAGTATGGTATGTTCGACCACATTATGCATATTCACTGTGTTTAGAACAACCACGAAATTTCATTTTTTTGGGTTGATTTCCATCAGCTCAAGCCAATGCAATAACCCTATCATCGTTGAGACCGGCTGTGTTCGTAATCAATTAATCGTCTATTTGTTGAGAGTGAGTTCAAAACGACCCTGTCTATCGTTCTATTAACCAGAAAGATGTGCCTATCTAGCTGCGTGCGTGCGATTGGTTCAGTCTTTTCAATCAATAATCTCAAGGTGGGCGAGAGGGATGACAGACAGACTTGCATGCGGGAGACAGGTATTCAGTAACCCGTGCGAACGTTTGAAAACGTGCACGCACGCGCGCGCGTGGACTACCAGCTTGCGCGATCCTTGCCATGCATTCCAGTAGGACTGCAATGGGACGTTTTTTCGTATCGGCTCGGTTCGGTTCGGTTCGGCTTTGGTCGCCGGGGCTAAATTTGGTGTGGACTGACTGTACACACTGACGCAAGTTCTGTCCCTATTCGACCCACGTCTGTCATTGCTGATTAATCTGCCTGAAGGGCCCAATATGAAACTAAACTGGGACAGCCAACCCAGCACTGGCAGGACTATACTAGTAAGCATGGTAACCCAGGTGGAACTGTTGGACAGTGGTAGTTGTAGCGACAACAGATTGTCTATCTAGAGCCGTTCATTCTGTCCGTGGATATTTGATAAATCTATGGGGAAATAATCTAAATGATCACGACGACGTTGTAAAACAGTCTAACGGAAGCCTCAAAAATGATTGAATTAAGGTAAGCCTGGAGAAGCTCATATATGCCTATCATTAGGATCAGTCTAACATTCATTTTACCTATCTTTAGAAAAATTTGCTCCCATTCTTCGGGAGCGATGTTTCGTGTCGTCCATTGAATGTTGAATGAAATAGGAATTGTAAGCCTAAACTGCGTATTAGATGAATAGTTAAGTTACAAATAGCATCGTGATAAAACAAGGATTTTCTTGAACGACGGTAAAGGGAATCTTAGACACAAAAAGGTCATTTAACTGAATTGCTAGTGTGCACATTACGCTGTCTTGGTTGATATCGGGCAGTCTATAATCCACTGAAAAGGTAGGGCATACAATAACGGTTGGAATGTCTATAGTGTGAATCATCAACTTAGTTTAGACACTTGTGTAACGAGCTCACCGTCACGAAGCTTTCCTTAAAATAAGCGAAAGTATAACAAATAAATAAATTATTGTTATGTAACTGATAAAATATACTACAGCTAATCTCCGTGTTCCGTAGAAGTTGCAGAGCAGAATACCCATCGCTTTTTATTGACTGAGCTACACCGAAAATTCCATTTTACTTATTTCACACGCGTCTGATTTCAGACTGAATGCCAAACAAGCGAAGCGGATCTCATTTGACTTGTTATCACAACTACGTGGTACACACATTTTTATTGGAGGAGCATCTAGTTATGAAGCAGCTGTACCAAAACTGAATCCGAATGTAAAAATATGCGACTCTGTCAGCTCATCATGATAAACTGCTTTCGCGGAATATGCTGCTCCAAGCGCACTATGTAAAAATATGTGAGCACTTAGAGCTACAAAATCAAGCATGTTCGCCCGCACCACCATAGTCTCTCTTTGAGAAGAGTATCGAGTGCAGTAATTTCTTAAGATAACATCCTTTAACACAATTCTAAACTGGTTTTACTTCATGAAACGAAAATTTAATACACATTTACTCGATTGCTGGGAATTCCATCAAAATAGCTGTTTCACATTTCTTTATTATGATAGTGAGCAGACAAAAATTGTTTTTAACAGTTCCAGTATTATGCACTAGTGTACGCTTTGTTTCCTCGATTCCCCTTTCAACTCTACCGGAGGGCCGAGACAGTCAATTGGTTTGGTTTGCACTGCAGTCATCACTATTTGGTTAAGCAAATTTGCTATTCTCCGACTGGCGAATAATGCTTATTGTTTTTGTTGTACCATTCTATAAGCAAGCCATCGTCATATATACTACTGCATTGTCTGCTAATGCTCCCACTCACAAGATTCAAGCTGCGGTAGACTGTTTCACACATTTGATTTTGTTCTCCGCTGAAATCCAAAATTGACGCGATAATTATCTGCCGTGTTTGGCATGCGCATAAGTGGACACTATTTGCTTTGCAATGGCGTCAACCAGCTGTTGACCACAACCGGGAAAGGAAGCTCGTAAACATGCTGACGTTACCAGTAAAAGCTAGGAAGGACAATTACATTTTTACATGATTTTGTTCTCCTCAATTTTGTCCGGTCATATTTGAGATTAAATTGAAAATACTTTCTTTTTCCACAAAAGCGATTTGGAGACATCTCTTTCCGAAATGTGTGAATGTCAAATTGATTCGCTCATAATTAGTTTACTGACTGACAACGGCCACAGAAACTTGAAGCACATTGCAGCCCAGATCGGGGCTTTCAGCTCCAATAAAATGGTTGTGGATCGGTCACATTTGGAGGTGGGTTTTGGCAGTACACAACAGAGATTCGATGGCTAAGTTTATAAGAATCACGCATACCACTGATCTCACTATTTTGGTTTGCTGTTTGACGAAACTCCGAAAATATTCAAACCAGTAGTTCTTCCGACGCCCGAATTGTGTTCACTTGTCTGTGCTCCTACCCAGCTTCTATCAATATTTTCAAAGTTTATTCCCATTCTGTCTTAGTTCCGACCAATTTGCCATTGAAACCTCCAAAACGTATCATCTCCTTATAGTGAAAACTAGTATCAGGTCATTTATCCCGCTCACTTATGTGCTCAAGATATCTTGTATTTCCTTCTTTGGTCAGTTTGCATGAACACTGTGATCTATCCAGGGGTTTTATAAGAGTTCATCAAAATCTTTGTGTCAGTGGATATTCAGGAGTTTTGCCTGTGTTGAGTGTGCTCTCTGTTATTTAAGACTGCTATTGACATCTCGTAGGATCAATATACGTAGACATTAAAGGCCTTAGGTTCATTGTTTCTTTTTGTTGCAAATTTCACAGTATCAAAGTTGAAATCAGCAGACTGATTGAGAAGGAAGGCTTTAGAAACAAATACAAGTTATCGATTTGCACAAGAATGCGGTTTCCATGTGAGAACTGCATCCGAATGTGGTTCAAGAACACAATGATGTCTGTTTGTGGAAACAAATGACAATGAGAAACCAGATGAGAGGAACTGTCATCAGTCTCAGGAGTTGGTAAGGGTGAAGAAGAAGAAATGGATGATTTGAAAAAAATCACGTGAGAAATAAAATTTAAGCCGCTATACTTCGGCTAAATTTGGCACCAGAACCACAAGTGAAATATAAAACACAGGAAAGATGCCAGCTTTAGTCCACAGATAGCAAGATGGGAAGCAAGTGGAAATGAGTTCCGTTCGGATACAGTAAGTGGAAACTGAGAGATTTTCTTGTTTTATTTCAACGGCAATAACAAACAAAAATTCTACATGAATCAGTCCGACGGCGATTAGATACTAACAACTTGTTTTGTGTTCTCACTATGATTTCAGCTATTTTCCGAGGGTCCCTTCCACAGGTATTTACCTCCTCGGATTTGACAAATGTCCGGCTATCCCGATGATCTTTGCTTTGTGGGGTATTTATTACTTTAATGGAATCTCGTCTAATACATGCAAGTCATTGACGAGAAATAAGCGTAATTGTGAGACGCTTCTTTGAATTGCAACTCTTTGAAAAACAAACGACTTTTTTAAGCATACTTTTTGACGTGAGGAACAGCAGATGGGATAAACGGCGTAAGCACGAGAACTTGCTATTCGGTGCAGGAAACCGGTAACCTAAGCCCCTGTACTTGAAGTGGCGAATCACATGTGCTTCGTTAGGCGTGGTATTGCACCCGACGACCGCGAAGCTGCCCACCACTAATGTCGGGTGGGGGTGGCGGGGCTCGAACCTCGGACCATATTGTCCAAATCACACCGGTTATAGTGTTTGAATTATTTTGCCGCTACCACCCTGGAACCTTTTACAATTATTTGCTATCCACCAAATGTTCAGAGGGGGTAGAGGCTAACCATTATTATGTTTGCTCATGGAAATCATGAAACCTAAAGGTAAATAGCATTAATATTTGTTTACTCTACACGTGGAGCACTCAGATGTATCGCGGTCCGCCGAATCATGCAGCACAGGAGCTGAACACGATGCTCATTTTACTGCAGCAACCCAATTCGATACATTTATTTTGTTTCTTTCATTGTCAATACTGTCTGATTGCGAATTACTGGTGTGAACGCTTCCTCATTGGCAAGTTATTCACCCAGCTCATTTATCCACATTATCATAAAGGGAGGCTAACACATGCTTTTGGATGGGCCAAATTTATTGAGGAGTTAGCAACGGATAGTATTAAGTGATTCACTCACGTAGTTATTGGGGTCGGTTGATATTTCTGATGTCGAAAACGACTTTGTTTGACCACGTTCCTCGATGCGACCATTTGAACAGAAAAGATGGGAGATGGGTCGGAACAGCCTCATTCGCTTTCGCATATCATGCAATAAGAATAGGTCACGAAGCTGATTTTAAATGAATGTGTAGTGAACGAGTAGCATTACAGGATCACCCTCCTTCACTGATATTCCGTTTGTGATTCCAAATGCAACCTTAAGACGATAAGTTGAAAAAAGATACCTAAAATGGAATCCTCAATTTATTCTACAATAAAACATTTGTCATAAAATGGGTAGCATATTTCTGTACCTCTTTTGTGCTCTTCCAAACAAAGTTTGTTTGAAATAGGCCCCTTATTCCCTTGACATTGACATGATGCTCATTTTGACAGTTTGATGCTTGACGAGTTCGATTTTGGTTAAACTTTAAACCCGAGTGCATCTGCAATGTCTTCACGGGAATAATAAGGCGGTGTAATCCTCGAAAGAGGTTTTGGTGTCATATGCGATTGGTTGCTCTTACATGATGCATCAATCCCGTTCCGTAAATGTCATCCAACTCAAATGGGGATGCGGTTACCAATTCTGTTGCAATTTATCACAATATAACGTAGTAGTAGTAGTAGTAGTAGTGGTAGTGGTAGCATAAAACCATAGCTTACGCGATTTCGCATGATTCCGTGGTGTGAATGTGTACTATCGGAAAACCATTTTTTGGGAAAATAATCCATTTTGGTTGGAATGCTAGGGTATGGTATATTTTGAGCTGCATGCTAAATACTAAACGATCCAGGAAAGATGTCTACTGTCGACAAATGATGTAGACTTTACGGTATGCACTAGCAAGAATTACTTCAAGTTATATGAGTATTTGGGTAAAATGTCAATACTATAACATATAGCTTCCAAATTAGTGATTGGTAGTCAACTCTTCAAGGGAAAATTCTGCACTCACTTGATGCATGTTCGGTCGTTTCTTGGGAGAAGTACAATCGGGCGACTGAATAAACTGTTTTTCGTTCTGCTATCGACTTCACAGGCCTTTAGTCATTTATTCACTGCCTAGATGATGAATTTTGCCAAACGTAACCAAGTTTCAACCTCAGAATCATCCTTAAAGCCTGATATCCTGTGTGTGAGATTTGGCTCATGAGTTCTACACATATACTTGATTTTGTTGTGCTGGTTTTTTGCTATGAACGCGTTTGAATGAGAATTTTATTCCTATCCACTCTTCATTGGTTCCCTGATTTATCATCTCTGCCGCCGTCCTGGACCATGACGTAATAGCCCAGAAAGACAACTGTTCTGGGGATGGGGATGGAATCACTTGCCCTCAATACAACTTCGTCGTCCCATTGTTGTTAGCCATATATCTGTTACTGGCTGGAATTCTGCTCATCAATCTTTTGATCGCTATATTCAGGTAACCTGCAGTCAATAAAAGCTCTTATTGATTACCTTACTTGAACACAAAGTGCTCGCCTGCTATTGAATCAAAGACGCATTTCAGTGTTTGAAATAAAGATATATATTTAGGTCATATTGTTCCCGAAATATGACATTTAGTATTAGACCCTTACATCCTTGGTTAACATTTTCTGTTTGAGAGATAGCTAGTTATTTCTCATTTTTTTAATTCTTCCATACAGGTTTTCTTTTGAATATCGATTCAGTATTCGCTTAAGATTCTTGAGTAATTCAATGACTATCTGTCCGAATATCTTTTGGTTCTATTCCTGTCTTCTTTCAAGCTCTTTTTACCTGTTTATAATGCGGGGAGATACATTTTCAAGAAAAATTACCTACTGTATATTCTTTGCACAATACTCAAGCACCGGACGTGTCAACATTATTTTGTACGATGCCACAAATTATGTTTTCTTCTGAGACCATCGAAGTAACAGATAAGTTATGATCTGCAACTGAAGCTAATGATCCCGACAAAAACTAGTTTTAAGCTTCGTTGCCGTCCAACTGTATTCTGCTGAAATCATATATTTGCCATGGATGTTTGAACCAATTGATAGCAAAGGTCGTTGCGCACTGGTGACGAAGAGAAACCCTTGGGCTACAGTCTCTCAAATACCAATGAAGCCAAGTGCGACGGACATTCGCGGTTGCTCCACCATTANACCGAGACTCTATGCCCTTCTTTGTTCATTTTATCCAACCTGGATTGTTGGTTTGTGCGACTTACACTTATACTTATATCCGAAGATCCATTACGCACTGTCGTACCAAGAACCGCCACCGGAATGCTTTGGTTGCATGTGTGATTTCACCAATAAACGATACCTATTTTATATCATTCCATTCTCATTAGAGTATATTTTAAAAAGGATATTTGTGCATTTTACAGTACAGTGATGTAAAGCAAATTCTGAACTATAAGTCCTCGTCCACTGAGAAAACAGAACGATTAATGCTAGTTAGTCATTAACTTCCGGGATATAATGATATAAGGATATAATGATTACCTATCGAATTCGTAGACAGGAGAGGAGTAAATTTTCCGTCCCCAATTCCGCAAACTTCGTGTGTCGTAATGGGTTGCATTTGCTGCCAACTTGTCACCATTTCTCGGTTCCAATGAATCCTCATAAGACTGTATGTGGATTTCATTATCTTCCATCAACATTGTTGTTCCATTTGCGCACTGTCCTATGCCAGCTGAATCACCCAGTTATTTCGTAAATGAAAGAAAATCATCGGTTCCAGGACCGGGCCTAATGTTGACATGAACCATGAGCCTGTCGTGCTCAGCATGCAGAAGATAGCATTTTTTAATCCGTGTCGAAACACTGGTAAGCTCTCCTCTAGTCCGGTTTTGGCTTGAAGGATTATATTGCAGACCCACTCAGATACTTCACATTATTAAAGCGTTCATTGACCATATCTTCCTACCTAGGTTGGAATGCCATCCGGAACATGCTATGCTGATTACTGATTATTATTTTCAAAGTTGACCGATAAGCTGACTCTGGATGATAAATCGATCTTCATAAACCTGTTGTTTACACACCTAAAGTAATAATTATTGAAATGGGTTCAAAACATCATAAAGATTCCTCTAACTCATGTATTAAAATGTCGAACCATAATGAACTATAATACAGTTTATTTCACGCAAACACATTTTCCGTCTTCTCCACTGTAGCAACGTGTTCCAACAGGTTGAAGACAATTCAATCGAATTATGGAAATTTAACATGTATGCTTTGGTAGTTGAGTACAACAAGAAACCCGTGGCTCCAGTCCCACTGTCCGTATTTCAAGCAGTGGTCGAATTCTGTCAATTTCTGGTCCGACTATGCAATCGCAGTCCCGGTGTGGCTCATGGTAAGCAATACTGGTTTGTCTGCGTCCTGTCTGGTTAGCAGATCCATGCGTATTGCATCTGTTGAGCAGTTCCAGGTCGAATCGAGCGATTAGCAATGCTTCAAATAAAGTGTGCGGGTTTGATGCTTACTGCATGGAGCATCCATTGACCAAGAATTCCGGTTTAGCGTTTCATGGGATTCCAAATCAATTCTGTACGTATCCTTAACCACTGACGACAAATTTGGCTACTTCGAACGAGAATCCTGAACCAGTTTCATCTTCACTTGATCGCAGTGTCTGAAGAAGTATCGTATCATTTGCGGATATAAATCCAGTTAACGTAAAATAAACTAACGAAGTGCAATCAAACATATATAGCTATACAGGAAAATTAAGCCTTTGGCAAATAAAATAATTTTTATAGCCTTGTTTTCATTGCGAGATCATTAAACCAAACCTCCTAAACAGTCATGTGTAGACTTGATAACTTGATCAAACAATTCGAAAGGAAAGACACGTTCAGGGTGCTAACATTCGAGCTTGACTGAACTTCAACTGGCATCCATCAGTAGTAAAATATTAGAATGGTACATTTTTGCTGGAAACATGTTCTTGATCAAAAACTGAAAATCTATTATTGGTTTGCCTTTCTCTGAAATGCAGTTATTACTATTTTACCTTAATGTTACTTACCTGGGTCAACTCGCAATTATTTCATGGATTACTTTTTGCGGTCTGCCCAACTGGAAGCTGCAAATCATTCCGGAGCTGATTCAACTCTCCGGGATATGATTGATGGTTGTGGTGAAAAAAGGAAGAAAAAACACTGCTCACTTGACTTTTGACAGACAATTTATCAGATTTCATTTATACAAGGGCCGTACGATACTGGGAGAGAGATTCGTATGAAACGGATCTTGGTAAACAAAAATGGGACGTTTACCTAGTGATGCTTAACGAACATAGGTTGCTTTTATCCACTACGAATAAAACCAAACCACGCGGTATTGGTGACAACTTTTCTATTCTCTTGGAAAACTTTACTCCACTCGTATGAATTTACACGGTATATGGTTACATTCATAAAGTTTTCTAACAACAATGGATTCTGGACTTTTCTCCAAAGTGGTCAAAAGGTTGTTACCAACACCTCGTGGTTACACTTGTTTTTTTAACCTATTTCTTCAAACCTTGTTACACCTTCTGCTTTATTCACCTGCTGATAACTAACGTCGACTACGATAGAATGTTATCGTGACCGGAAATGTCTTGCAAATAGCCGTTGCACCGATTATCTTGGTCGGTGAGAACTTCCTCGATGTATGTCATGCCCTAAAGTCTCAAACACCTACTTGAAAAACCCTCTTATTTCTCTCAACTCATACCAGATGCATCCTGTTTATGTCACCTATTGGATATCACTCGGTGTTTGACTAGCAGTGTGACTAGCAGAAGCGGAAGTTCAAATATGGATTAAACCAAAATCCCTTTTCCGTTTGGCTATATTCAATGTTCGCAGACTGTATCAGGCTGGCCAACAAGCTACATCCCGGTTGGGGTTCTCGGAATCTGATTAACCGGTGGTTACACACAATGAATGATCTGGCGGGGTTTGCAAACTGTGGATCTCGTGCATCTATTTGATTCTGACCCTCCATCTGCTCATTCATTGAAATGGGTAACCAAAAGTAATCAATCACAAATCGCCGCAAATAATCCTGTGGTTAATGGTTATATAGACTGAAAATAAAATGCTGCAGAAACGTTGCTCTTGCAAAGCGTCACGCAAATCAACATTGCTTATTGAACTGTAAATTGCTCGGAATCGAAAGTAAAACTGACGTTACCTTCTTGACTACTCTTTATAAGTCTAATTTAATTAGGCATTTTATTGAACTTTGGGAACTTATCTACCAAACAGTCTCGGTTGTTTTCTTTTTCTCTCTTTTGTCTCCCTTTTAGCATGACATTTATTGACTTTAATTTCTGGGTGACCGTACTGAAGTTCCCTATGGACGTTAAATAAGCTTCGTGCTTATTTTTCCCTGGATATACCTTTCCCCATCTAGAGCACTGATGTTAAAAAGAGAAAGAAGTTTGGACGTGTTTATTAATGTGATATACCAGTCTGTATTGTGAATCGTTGCAAGACTTAAGTGGTCATTTTTGTGTCACTAATAGCAGCTAAAAATGCTTCCATCTAGTCAGTGCGACTAATGTCATTTGAGTGCTGCGTAGACGCGAATCACAATGATTAATAATCGGTATTTTGAAAACCAGCATAAAATGTCCACAGAGTCAGAAATGCTTTGGGGGGGCTTGATCACACCCTCTCTTAATGGAATATGGGTGACCAAATCTATTGCCACATTTTCTGTCTTAGAAGATGATTTCGGTAAGTATAATGCTTTTGAACGAAGTACAGTGATTCCCTAGCGTCCGGAGTATTTTAGCGCAGATTTTGCTCAATATCCTTAAACTGTCAAGAAGCATGGTGTGCTTCATCGATTTCTGGATTGCAGATTGTGTTCTGAAACATTTTGCCGTAAAACCTGACTTAAATTTAGAAATCTCTGATAGAGTGAGTTCACACAATTTACTTTTTTTCTTGTTTTGAGTAAATACATATTGTTTTTGTTATTTTTGGTTTCTACGTTTTTAATTGTCAAAAGCTGTATAGCACACACACACATACCAACTGCATTGCGCTTGCTGGCACAACAATCTAAGCACCATATCATGTTCAGTTTACTGCTACTTTCGTAACACACACACGAACACTAACTGTCTTGTGTTGGTTCGTTTAAGAGCCATCCGGTTCTGGATTCCAAATCCATTCGATTGTGTGAAGTATTGAATTTTTCCCCGTCCGTTTACTCATTCCAGGAGTCAAACAAATCGCGAACAAGACCACAGACATTCAGAGCACCATCACAATGGGATGCGCACAACTCGGGGACGATCTAATCACAGAATCCGATGAGAGCGCAAAGGAAAATCAGAACGATGAGGGAGCTCAGCTGTTTCAGTTTGTCGGGAAACGAAACTCACGACAACTCAGCAATGCGGTTGACCTGACCCATGTATCTACCGATGCACCGGGAAAGTCTGATTTTATGCTAAAAATGGGCAAATTAGCTGCAATTGATGACGATGACGAAGACATGCGAATTGCACGGCAATTTGAGACCAATTGCAAACGGAACTTTTTGCGCAAGTCGAAACAAGTAAAGGAAATGACTATTGACGCGGGAATATCGTCCATAAAGTCTAGGTGAGTCACACCATAGGTAGTTGGGTTTCTTTTCAAAATTTCGTTGGTTGTTTTCAAGTCTACAGGGAACTTTCCATTAAAAATTGATGGGTTCCTTTGATTGGAAACAGACTTCGGATTATTTTCTCGAATAGAATAATGTCACCGGTGGTAGTTGCATTTGATAATAAGGTCAGTCTTTGAAACATCGTATTTTGCTATGCCCCGTTTGAAAATAAAATAAATAAAATACGTGATCTCCCATTCCGTAGATGAAAAACTAACAGGAATACAAAAACACTGGTCACATTTTGCGTACTGTCCTCAGCGTGATCATGCAGCTGCAAACGGATGGTGACCAGTTTTTTTATACCCAGAAGTGGGCTTACGGTGCAACAACTATCATACACTTCTGACATTACCAATCTAAAGAGAAGTCACCAGCATTCGCGTGTATAAGAACCGTGTTTGCTGATATAGATCAGTGATTTGCTTGCGGTTCTTACGTATTTATTATCCTTTGGACAGAAGAACTCAATACCATATGCAGTTTTAGGAAAGTATAGGCAGTTAGCTTATTCTCTTCTGACTGAATAATACTTTAAAGCCTTCATCACTAATTTGCGATATTTGTATCATATATCGCCACTCGAATGGCCCACATCTAGGTTTTCACACTTCTTTTTACGAGGTTTGAAGCAGCTTTTTCGAGCTACCTGACTGAACTAATTGCGAGTGTCTCGTCAGCCCGTTTAAAGTTCCACATAATGATTTCTCATCTCCTCACTTTGATAAATACATCACCGCTACCAAAGAGTAAGTAGAAATCCTCCTGGAGATGTTTTAAGAGATGCCTCCCGTGAGGGCAGTCCTCGGAGAAGTCACTCCGTCTGGATGTAACCTAATGTTCATATGGCAACCATCGTCATCTTAGTTGCTCAATTGGGTCAAGCCGGCGGTATTGAGCGATATATTGACCACTTTTCCTGTTGATTTGAAAAGTACCACAACTAAGAAGTCCTTTTTCTGTCTACCTCTGATCAGAGATATGTCGCGGTGCGCAGTTACCAGACAAAACCATATTTACTCAACTTCACCGAATACATTCACACGTGCAAATGAAGCAGAAAAAGTCATCATATTCATTCACATAAACGTTCACGGAGGTAACCAATAAACCTAATTCAGGATTTGGGTCGACAGTTGATAAAAACAGTAACCTGATAGGGCGGTGTCTCTCGTTTACTTGTGTGTGCTTGTCTATGTGTGTGGATATTTTCACCCGTTATCTTTTCCCAAGTTTGAATGAATGTGCTTAATTCCAGTAGTCTGCCACTTTACAAGCACTGGTGATGTCACCTCGACTGGCGATGAAATTTTTACAAACAAATTGCCAAGTTCGGCAAACTGGCTAATTGGAATGCATGACTGCATTGACTTGAACATAAAATGATTCAAGTTAAATTCAAAGTTTTATTGTGGAAAATACTCACGAGTGGTGGCTTTTCATGTAGGACTTTTTGCACAAATTGATCGATTTACGGTTCATAGAAAGATGAGGAATTTTACTAATTTTCTTTGTTTCGTGCCTTGCTAAGGATGTCAAAATTTAAGACAATACAATGCTTCATCATGCTCTTGCTTGAAAACATTCATTGGGGGATAGAAACAAAGTGAGATGCTGGAGAATTCTGAATACTGCACACTCTGAGGGCTGATAAATGACGCCTGCATTCTAGTCGACAGTTTTGAATCACTAATTAGAGTGAGTGCCCCAGGAAGAGAGTGCTGGACAGCAAGGCGAACAGTGAACGACATGGGTGATCAGAATTCTGCATTATTTGATGCAACACAATCGAGTCCCTTTCGAATTCGACGATACTGTGTGGAGTACAACCCCAGTGATTTTCGTTTTCCCACATAGGCCTTGGAATGCAGTTTCTCAACTATTTTAGCGGCCATGGTTTGTGGGCGGTGGTGTCCCGGTGGTAACGTCACCCAATTATCACCCCGGAGGATGAGTGTTCGAATCCCACCACCACCGCCTGACTTTCCCATTTGTGTGTTGTATGGCAGCCCTTTGATTGGCCGCTTCTCCCTTCCTGAAAATTGTATAATTGTGTATTCAATAAAAGGACGTAAAATGAATAAAGAAAACAGAATCTTACAATTGTATTGCAGCCATTAATTCCACACTTGAATGGCGTACTCTATGATGGAGTTGAATGTAGGCTCATGAAAAAGCGGGAACGGCATGAGTTCGAATTTGCCAAATACTCGCTTTAGCAAACCAACATATCTTTCAGAGGGGGATAACACCGTTGAGCAGTTTACAGAACGAATTTTGTCATCCTGAACAAGACCGCCTGGATCCTTCTCATTTGAGGTTTACAGGAGATGTTGATATCCCAGGAATTGCGGAAACCGAGTTTTGTGGAGAAGGGAATACGACATTTTGATGCACTGAATTTGATGTCATTTTCGATCGACCACTGATGAGTAGCACCGAGTGTTCTCTGAAGTATCAGTGAGTGGTATGCATAATTCTGGGTCCAGAATGGCGATTGTCGCTCAAGGTTCGGTAATCGCAATAATTTCTCATTGACCAGTTGGCAACGTAGTTCCACCTCTGGAAATTCTCTGAGGAAACCTTAGGAATTGGTGTGGAAGCGATGCAATTGATAGTGAAGCAGAAACTCGTTGGGGTACGAAATGTTAGATGAGTCGACCGTATCGTGGTTTCCTGGGGGAAGAATTTGGGCGAAGATTTTGTTGGGTCTTGTCTACCAGTTTTTGGAAATCCAGCTTATGTAGAGGCTATATTTTCTATCAGAATCACTTTCTGGTCTAGGTTTGCGCATGGGTCACAAGTTCTTTTGGTCTCTTGTTCTTGTTATTCTTCCACGACTGTAAGACAGCTGTATCCACTTCTGGTGTTTCCGAGTTATTTTCATTATTCTCATACGGTTAAAATAACAGGGGAGACTGATAACTGATGTAGTTGAGATCTGACTATATCCAATCAACTCTTGAATGTGTATGTATCATTTAATTGCCTAACTCCATGTTACAATTGTTGTAGCGTTGGTACCACGCTTGTTCGCAAGCCGGTAATAAGATATATATATATATATATATATGTCACCCAAGCATTGTTTGTTCTCCGTGCACTATCAACGTTATTCCATTGGCGCATGCGTTCACTCAACAGTCTGTCCAGTAGAGTTATTGTCTTACTTGATAAGGTGGTACGTTTTCACACAATTAATGTCAATTATGGGATGGGCCCGAACTCTGGAAATAATTACATTCGAAAGGTAGTAATTTCTTTAGTTTTCTTTTTAAGTTTACTGTATGTTACTTTGATGATTAAGAAACGCACTGTAATATTGGCGTGTCCGTAGGAGCTTCGCAGTGAAATACCGTGCATATCCCACAATGAGCTGGATTAATACAGTGTGATAAGAAAACCATGGTGTATGAATGTTTTAGGAATGAGGTTTGATGCAGGATGTATTTGCGATGCAATACTGACCGGTTTGCCGAGTCAAAACAGGCGATTTAGCCAGGGATTTATAATCGAAGGCTTCGATCAGCCAAAATCTGATTTGCGAAATAGTGGAACGATTTACGACGCTCAGGGTTCACCGAGGGACCACTGTCCAGTCAGAGTGAATTTACACCCCCATTGAGGTTGCATATGCGATCAGAAGGTCCTGCCACCGGTGACTTGACGATCACACTAAGGAAAGGAATAGACAGGATTATGAACGCTTTTACCTGTATCATCCTCTAACTGGGCACATTCTCATCTATAGAGTGTGTAGAGAAAGTCGTATGCAAACGAATTATTGACACCGAAGATAAAAGACGCATATTGTATACTATATTTGACAGTCACCTTTTCATTTTTACTCATCATTATAATGTTCCTCCATAGCCCCGAATTTGTTTTTCTTTTTCGTAAAAAGATTTTCACCAAATACCGAGCCATTTTATAACGCGGCACAAATGCTGAGAAAGTTTTGGTTGAAAGGTTTACTCAAAATTGAAAATCAAATGCTTTTACTCAGATGATCTTTCCATTTTCATCTCAATCCTTTAGAATTGAAAAACTTCAGGCCGAGGTTATCAGCGTCGCGGATCGGCTGGAAATTGCTTTACGAGAAGCCCAAACATCTTTTGGTAAGCACGACAAAAGTATAACGTCTTTGAAATAACTTAAGATCGAGCGATTCATGCAAACGTTTCCTCCGTGTTCTTCGCAATTTGTTTTGTTTGTTAACGACGCTCGAATGAATCTCCAATGTAGTTCCCAGACTGTTAAGTTTACCTAATAATGCCAAATCGGACAACTTGTCAGGTTTAACAGCGGACAAGCTAGTCGGGCTGTGAATGCTGTACTCGCGAGGGCATTTACTTATCTTTCTTTATCTTTTGACGTAAATTGTTCAATCACAAAAACAATCTTACGTCTATTTCCCACAAAAGCTAATAAACGTTCTCAAGAATGTGATCGTACTTGCTAGTCTGACACAGTTTATTTCGGCATAGCACGATGCATCCGGCATACTGCTCTATATTTGGCCTGTATCTTCGCGCAACCACTATATTGCTGTATTTCCCTAGGTAGCCTTTGTATAGCCGCGTCCTTCTTCCTGAAAGTTTATTGAACATTTGGATGACCAATAAACCAAAAGGGAGGTAAAAAACATTTAATTCATTATTGCTTTTTTTCACTACAACAGGATGCTTCAATAGCCACCTCACTCAATGAGGAAATATTGTTGAACACACAGAAATTGTGAATTATTTTCATGTCAGAATGGACATACCTCGTAGAAATGTTGAACAAAAAAAACAGGATTCCCTTATTCAGTATGCTAACTAATTGATATTGCACGCATTTGCAAATTTCATGGAAGGAAATAGGCACAGACAATTTTCATTTTGTTTGCCATAAGAGTGTTCAATCTCCAGATTGAAAACCATGGTTTTATGCATTTTTCTTTGGTCTACTATTATTGATACTGGATTTATTAATCAGTAATCAATAGTCGAAATTAACACAGCCATTGGTTACCGAATTCCGCATATTCTAGACTCCAATGAGTGGACATGAAGATGGCGGTTGATTTATCTGAAAAGATTATATATATATATGCAACGGGTGACGTTAGTTTGGATAAAATAGTGTCCAAACCGCACCTACCTTCCACTGCTTGAAGTATGTGAAACATGAACATAATTAATTTTGAATTCGCCCCTGATTGTTAAAAAACTGTGGTGGACTGCGTTCTGACCAGCACTGTGTCGAAACTTGGAAACAATATGCAGTTGAATTGATAAAAAATGCCAGGTGGTCATCTCAAGAGATGAACAAAAAAAATACTATTGGGCATTTTTAGTTTTTCTGTTGCTTAACACTATTTAGTAAGCCGTGGAATTTGAACGAGTCATTGTCACAAGTCTCTCTGTAACCTTGGTATTTGGAATAGTGAATTACATGTGACCGCAATACCGAACATGTGTTATTTAACGGAGCAGTAGAGCGAGCATTCAACGACAGGAATATAGGGTTGTGACAGCGTTTAAATCTTATAGCAGACAGGTATTTCTGCCAGAGGTTTAATTGAAACCTTCTATGAGTCATTACTATGATTCCAAAGGGGTTTTGTGCGTTCTATACTGCTAATACTAACAAATTTCATTCACAGACTGATTTTAGATGATTTTGTAACAAGAAGTACACGGATGGCTGAAAAAAATGTTTTTGGGAATCAAATGGTCAGTTGGTGGAGGATGATTGCCAAATAAGAATGCGTGATGGGCTGTCCTATGATTCTAGGTAAAGTTCTTTCGGATAGATGTATGAACAGTGCTGGAAGTACGCCAAGTCAAAACGCGATATTTCACTAACCCGATCAAAAAATTCCAACAGCGCATTGAGTCCGGCATACGATAGTTTAAGCTGAATTGGGATCTTTATTTCCAGATGTATAAGTAAACCTGNTGAGCTTCATAGTCATATACTTGATTCCATAATGCCAACTTCACCTCACTATACGGACTTCATCATAAACTGCCGTTTGTATCGTCTTGCACGTTTTGGTTCTGCCCATAAAGTAAGGGAAATACACTCCTTTACTTAATTTTGACCTGGGGTACCCTTCTCAATTTCTATGTTTTCAGACAGTACCACCCCCTCAACGCCAAAGAAAATATCAAAAGTTGTTCCGGTAAGTGATTCTCCTGGTAAAATTAATCTTCTTCAGTACAAATTTCTTTCTTCATCAATCACTTTCTGCCATGAATTCGTTCCCCGTCTAACTCCATGTCCTTTGAAACCTTTTCTGAGTGCTATTATTATTATTATTATTATCATCATCATTAGGGTTTTCGATATTTGGTTTTCAGTCTCATCATTTCCCTATCACCGTGCACACCCAAATCACTCGTTTCACGGCGTCGAAAAAGAATGGAAGACTGAGCACACAACACACAACAACAGTTTTTTGTGACAATCAAAAGCAGAAACAAAGCAACAGATTTTTAATTTGTATATTTACCACCGGCTTGTAGACAAGCATGGTACCAACGCAACAACAATAATAATAATAACATCTGAAGTTTATTGGACTCATAACTGCAGTTTCATCCAGAAAAACGTTTAGAAAAACGTTGGTTTATGGAAATCTGAAGAACATTGTGCCTGAGATGCGAACTTGAAGTTGAGCACTGCCTTAATGCAATATATTCCTGATGTAGTACACCATGTTTTAAATTGTTCATAAACATGGCATTCGACGAAACCAGTTGCATAACAGGAAATCTTGAGATCGTCACCCTACCAGTACCACAGTATCAAAGATCCGCACGGACTCAGACCCGTGGTCCCGAAATTTTATACAGGATCTCTTTTTCCAAATGACACAAGGTCTAGTAAAGCGAAGTTCATCCCTCCACACATGTGGTTGGTTGGAATCAGGATTGGCCTGAGAACCTCAGCGCATTCCCATCTCAAGTTAAGTGTTTGCTTAATTCCCCCCAGTCACATAACGAAAGTAAAAAAACAGTGAACTGACTACTAAGCTGCACAACTACTATCATTGATTCAACTGAACTTTAGTTCATTTTAAACACTTTCCGAATTACAGAAAAACCTGACAAGTTAAGATAAATCGGATGATATGTGCCTGAATCTGGAGCAAAATTTTCACCTTGACAAACATTTTCCTGATTCAGTTTGGGAAGAATGTCCCAGGGGTCGGGCACGTTTACAATGTGATTTGTGTCAACAAGGTGCAACACGACCGCACTTGTGATCCACTTAACTGCTCCACTTCGTAACCACGCAGAGTGATGCTCACGGATGCTCTCAGACAGACGCCTGGTCGTGCGGCTAACATACTTTGCTCCACAGGAACAAGTGAAAGAGTAAATACAGAAAGAAGTAGCGTAATCGGGCACCCTATCCTTCAACCGTAGATACACCAGCGGGCTAGACGTGAATCGTGTTTGAAGCTCAGCCGCGTAGAACGCTTTGTTGATGACATTTGATAACCTTCTATGCACAATCTCTGCCAAGGTGTTGCCTCAAATGGTAACGCAATGTACACAGACTTTTTCTCACCAATTACCTTGGGAAACGCCTCTTGCCACTGCATCACAGAGTTCACTAAGCGCTCCGGGTATCCTTTCTGGATAAAGATATTCAGCACATTCTGCAGTTCTTCAACCAGCATGTCCTTCGTGCAGATTCTTCTAGCTCTATTGACCAAACAGAGCATGAGATTCTTCTTCTTATTGAGTAATACAAAGCTACAGAAACGAATGTACTGCCCATTCCAAGTCACCTTTCTGTGTACTGCCCGCCTGATGGGTCCGTTATCACAACGAGTTAGGCAAACATCTAAACATGCTAGTTGATTGTTTGCTTCATTTTCAATTGTGAATTTTAATTCCCGATACGCAGAAGTGAAATGATCTATTATATGTTGTCACTCCGTTGTAGAATCGATCACACACAAAATATCTGCTACGTAATGTTTGTACAGTACGCATTGTTCGATATGTATTTTAAGTGGACCGTTTTCTATTTAGACTTGACGACATCGGCCAACGAGGGCCCTAGCGGGGATCCCATTGCTGCACGGTCCCTCTGGCGATAGATTTCCTTATTGAACGTGAATTGTATATTGTGAGTGCAGAAGAATAACAATTTTTTTAGGTCATCTGTCGGGGAGCATACGTCAATCACGTTACTTTCGATATAAATACATAAATAATCAATTGTTTCGCTGATCGGAACATTCGTGAACAGAGATGTGACATCTAGTGAAAACAGATGGCGATCTTTGATGTTGAAACCACTCAAGGTGTCAAGGAGACCGGTTGTATCACAATAAGGCTATGCTGGGTTAACGCCAGCCTCACCGGTTCCGGAATACGAGCCAACCATTTGGCTACCGCATGGTAAGGAGAGTTGCAGATGTCCAGGATTGGCCTGAGGGGAGCTCCACTCCTATGTACTTTGGGCAGCCCATACAATCGTGGAACCGTAGTCCCTGTTGGACGAATCCGTTCAAAAATGGCGGTTTATACAGCCCTTTGTTTAAGTTTTCGTAATGTTTTGGAAAGGGCCTTCTCTATTCGGGTCGTCTTGTCACTCAAGTGGGCCATTTTTGTAAACTTCGATTCATCATTTTGAATCGTCACGACTTTCCTGGCACAATCTGATTTATAAAGGAAGACGATACCAGATCCCTTGTCCGGTTTTGTGATGATAACTTCCGTGTTCCGTTGTAACTCTCTTAGTTTTTGTAGATGTTGTTCCGTTAGTAATCCGTTAGCCGATGGTTTGGCACTCTGGTACTGATAACATGTGTTCACCAGAGTAGACTTAGGCTGTTCCGCTTCCAAACGACATGAAGGACACAAGTGTGCCAAAGATTTTCAAACTCAACCTCCATATTTATCGCTGGAATTTTCTCCCCGAACAGCATAAAAGTTGGGTGCCACTATACAGAGATGAGGTTTTAAGATATATATCATTTGGAAGCTTTTGACAACCATATCCTGGGATACCATTAGATAAGTATGTAAAAGGTTAAGTCAAGCACCAAAATGCACAACCGTTAACCAGATAGGTTACCACGGCAAGACCTGGCACGAGGATATGAAAACCCTAACCAGGAGACTGGGTCACATAGGTCCTGTTAGGCTCCCTGGCTGGGGTGGATGATGGTCACCGATGGTTAGCTACACTGAGTGATATGGCTGGGTGTCGCAAACAGTGGTCACCGATGGTTAGAGACACTGATTGATATGGCTGGGTGTCGCAAACAGTGGCGCTCGTGCTATGAAAACCCTAAGCAGGTAACTGGGTCACATAGGTCCTGTTAGGCTCCCTGGCTGGGGACCTCGGGATGATCGTAACCGAAGGTCACATAGGTCCTGTTAGGCTCCCTGGCTGGGGACCTCGGGATGATCGTAACCGATGGTCAGACACACTGAATAATATGGCTGGGTGTTCGTGCATCTTCTCAATTTCTTTGCAACCTTAGACCACTGAACGTTCCCATTTTCTTTTGACTGCATTTTCAACTTTTCTTTCTGCTCCTATTCTTCATCCAAACGGGTAGCCAAAAGACAGCAACCAAAACCGGCGCACGAATATGCGTGGTTAGTGGTTGTACAAACTGAAACTTATCACAAAGGCTGTGGGAGAAATACTTTCTCAATATTATAAAGCCGTAAACTACATTACACCAAAATCCTTACCTTTTTTCTGCAGAATCTAGCGTTGCAATGCAAATGAATTGTTTCCTCATTATTCAACATATCTGTATGCTGTACGAGCGTACTTCCAAATGTCAATAATTGTTTTTTTAATTTTCACTTTTCCCTCACACTCACCCTGATACTGGAAAATACACACTTTCCCATTTCACTATAATTCTTTATGTACTGTACAGATATCGGAAGGTGTCACAGAAACAGGTGAACAGCAACCGTTGCCAATGGAACCGCATTCGCATTTCAGTCATGTGACCCATCGCGGTCCACGGCCCCGCTTCCCCCCATCTAACCCAAATCCAACAATCGAAACCGTAGGGCTTCCTTTTCATACATCCCCGTTAGCAGCTCATTTGGACCCCTTCGATCAGGCAGTGAACTCGTTTAACAGCGAAATGAGCACCTGGTACGACCATTCGAAATCCACAGATCGCCCTTGAAATACAATCTATTGTTATTATTCTACAGATGTTTTTGAAATGTGAACCCCAAAACTAATAAACTTTCCTGATTTTAACTCCTTCATTCTTCTTTGAGTATTTTTAACTAAACAAAGATGATCGTCTTCATCCGATGAGGTTTAATCTCCTTTTCGTGCCATAAGTATGCAAACCACAGGTGACCAGTGCTAGCTTAATGCGTCAAATGTTTAATCATTGTGATTATGCCGTCAAAAAATAATATTTGAAACGATTTGAAGTATTATTCAATGCAAAAAAGGTTCCTTAACAGGAATAGCACACAATACAGACAAGAAAATGGCGCATCTCTGTGCTTATGGAAGATCACAAAATAAGGTTAGCATCGTTAACTGAACTAACATGCCCCTTGATTTGTAATAGACAAAGATTCTCGGCCAAATTTCGCACAGATAAATGGAATAGTTTTAATTTTTCAATAGCTCTTGTTGGTTAAAGAGATTCATCTTACTCTCAGACCATCTGGGTACAGTCTACGAGACATCAGTATGACTCAATTTGATTAGCTAATTGCCTGCCTTGTGTGATATCGTGAATTTTCAGCAATGCATGTGGACCTTTCTTTTTACTCGTTTGCATAGCTTGGTAATTTGCTTACAAACGTGTCATCACCAGTTTCAGGGCTGTCACCTCGCGTGGTGGTGAAACGTCTGCAAATGAACTACCGAACTAAGCGAACAGGCGAAAATGAGCACACTCATCCCAATTCACTATAACAAAGTTTCATTTTTTGACTTGAATATGTCACCTGATCCTAACCGAGAGTCTCTACAGCCCTCTGGAACACAACTAAGTAAATCTGCTATAGCAGATAGTTCAGTCGTTGATCTCATGCGATCCTATCATTTCAAATTTGCACCTTTCATCGAAGTTAATCAGACGATAATGCGTAGGACACAATTGGTGAACATAAGCTTCTTCCAAAGCATATCTATCTGCGGTAGGTAACTTCTATTTGTATGAAATCGGGACAGCTACCACCGTTCAATCTCTGTTATACTTTCGATGAAAGTAGAGACATGCAAGTATACCGGATACGCATTCCTGACGAGCGGCTGGAACCGAAAAAATGGTTATATATATATAAAATAAAACAAGCAGTACATGGATGACTGAACAAAATTTCCCTGGAAGCACAAAACCAATTTTTTGGTTCCTGCCACTCGTCAGGAATGCGTATCCGGTATTCTTGTATGTTTCCATTCATACACTTCAGGACAGGACAGTTCACAGGACTTGCGGCTTGAGCCAGTATAATAGTCCAGGTTCTTGCGTCTACGGGCCACTTGTGTCTCGTAACGCTTCGACAGTTTGCTAAATCGGTCCTTCAACCCAGTAAATGCATTTTGGTCACAATAACCTCATTTGCAACACCGGGTAAATTTTTTTCGACAGCATCTAACCCACCTACCAATCATCGAATCATAGTATAGATTCTTGAGTTGACTGGTTCTGGAAGAGCTGTCCAAACAGGTTTACCTGATGTAGCAAATGAGTTTGTTGTGACGCTAAAGAGTTGCGCTTTCGATGCTGAAGGCTTCAAGATTGAAGGGCACTAACAGTTAACTGATTCTACGTTTTTAGTAACGGTGGTTGAATACGGGAAGTAGAAGCAAGCAGAGTATGGAGGCGTGCACAATGGACCTCAACATGGGAATGCACAATGTATTTCAACTCATTCAAAATTGTTAGGGTAATCGGTGAAAGGTTCAAACTAACTATTTCTATTGGGGAATTCTCTTAAGTATACAGTCTCAACTTTGTTTAACTCTGCCGGTGGTCCATTTGAAAAACAGTGCTTCGTTCTGCGCCCAGTTTTTGTCATAGATAAGTGTGTTGACGGTTATGTTAGGCTTTAATTGCCCGAACGTAATTGGTCATCATATGTCACCTTCATTAGCCTTTGACGTGGTCTTAAAAGTATATCTCAATAACTATAAAATTCGCATGCGTGAATCCTAACAGAACCTGCCTTGCTGTCAAAATCACCAGTGCTTGGTGAAAATCATGTACTTCGGTAATTTTTAATCTCATTTATCATGTTAAGATCTGACATGAAACGCAGGGGAATGAATGAATCATTGAGAGAAAAAGCGAGGAAAACAAGACAAGTACCGTTTCAAGAGTTTTGTACTAAAAATCGATAAGAGTTAAATACGGAAAAATTATCTAAGATCGAGTAGGTATCGCGTTGCAAAAGTGCTCACAAATCATAAACATGAGAAACAGATATGTAAAACTTCAGACATTTTAAAGCTGAGCCATTTAATGAAAACACTAAATATAATTTCATGTTTCCATTCCGTGAAACGACACCCACCCCAGAAGTGACTACCGCCTTATAACTGAGTTTTTTCTCTATTCAACGCCTTTGTATCGGTTTTCATTTTTTTGCATTTTTTTCTCATCCGTTTATGATACCTGACACTCTTGTTGAATGGTTTTTCAGCGAATCGACATTTACTTTCCGCTGTGAAGCACTTCTCCCGTAAGTGCATTGAGTTTGAAATCAAGGTGGCCCCAAAAGACCGATTTGTTGCATCAGCAACATTTGGAGAACACATAGGTAGTCATGAACAAAGTTCTGTATTGTGATGTTAAATATTCTGCGTGTTAAAACAAGCTGTACAGTAATATCATAAAAGTGAGACACCACAGCGCCCACAGTACCACAGTTCTTCTAGAATAAAATTGCAAACTGTATACTCGATAATGCAAAAGAAAAATTGAATAGTTAAATAAAACAAAGAAAACGCACTTTTCTACCAGTATATGTCGTATGCGGAATATCTGGAAGTGTAAATGCGTGTTTAGAAGTTGGGATGGTGGGACAGGTGTGTTGTATCTTTCGGGTGACTGAGTTTAAGTGAAATGTCTGAGATAACGGATAAAAGAACAATGCAGAGAGCTAGTGTGGTGGGTAAATAGAATCATGGGTCGAGATATGCGGGTTTTAACTAATGGATGATTGCTGAATCGTGCGGTTCCTTGCTATTCAGAACAAAAACTTTCTCCGAACGAAAAATCACTCTGTACGGTCCGGTGTAAGGTGCTTGGAGTGTTCGATGTTTCGCGACGTGTATAGCGTCACAGCAGATCAAAACGTGACCACATGTGTGTGAATCATTAGGAACTTTTGGACTCCGCGTGTGATGGCGTGTTGGAGTGGGTTTCGTATGCACCATATTGCCTGGTAATCTTCCGGTGAACGTCAATGGAAACACTGGGATCGTCAAGGGAGTTTGAAGAAAATCACGTGCTTGACAAAGGGTAGTTCCGAAAACCAAATCTGCCGCCGTACATCGAGAGTCTTGGTTACTGAGAGAGCGAATGCTCAGAATTATAAGTGGAAGACGTTCGGTCCATCAAGGCTCTTCGCGAGCGCGAAGTGAGGCTTTGATTTGTAGGTGAAAACGTTCAATTAGGCCGTTTGCTGCTGAGTGATAAGCAGTGGTGTGAATCTGTTCGCCAACAAGCCGCCAAGTGAAATCATGAAGGAGCCTAGATTGGAATAAAGTGCCTCTGTCAGTGTTCCCGATGTGATAAACACCGTAATGGAAAATCTAATGTGATAGGAAACATTGTACGACAGACTGAGGGGAAACTTCAGCCAGAGAAAAGACCACCAGCCAACGTGTAATACAGTCGAGATATGTAAACAGATAATTGTTACCATTTGAAGTGGGAAGTGGGGCAACAAGGTCAACATGTCAAAACCGAGTGCCTGTACCAGGTAAGTCAGCTGGGAAGGAAACAGTGCGTAAGAGAATCTTAGTGCACTGACGCTGTCAACAAGATTTCGCCTAATGTCGGATGGCTTCTTTCATGCTGGGTGAAACGTAATGATAAACAATCGAACGTGAAGTAGAAAAAACACTGGGGTTCCGTAATGACTGACCATGAGTAACAATGGATAGCCACATGCTAGGCGGTAAAATGGTTTGAGGGAGTTTAGAGGCATTGTCACAGAAAATGGTGGATGGTGAATGTGGAAGCGGGATTTGTGCACTCCGTGGTGAGGTGGATTTGAACAAGTCGCCGAAATGAGGGTCAGCGGAGTGAGGTTGAGAAATGGTCTCAAGGGTGTTACCGTGTAGTGGAAAAGATACTACATATACGAATGATAATGAAATAAACGGTACAAAGAACGGACTCACAGAAGGTTTGTCCGCTGGTCGATTGATCCTGTTCTTGTGATGTGTGGTTCCGGTCGACGAGGTGTAGAGAAGCTGAAATGGATGACTGCGACAGTTAACGGACCGCTTGACGATGACTGATAATGCTTGCTTAATTCCTCAGAAAATGGGTGACTGTGTAGCGTTTCTTCAACCGACAGTTTCGCAACGGCAGTTTTCTTTTCTTACCTTTTGTTTTCTCTAAGCTTCTTGATAGATCAATTCAAGCTGGACGTGATCATCA
>UZAN01045755.1:5161-20234 GCA_900618425.1 Echinostoma caproni
TGAAAATGTTATCGCAGCGTTTTATACAATTTCTTTTAGATTCGGCTTGCTATGGTTACTAGTTTATACGAAAGATGCAAACTCCACGTTGTCACAAATAGTTGGTAAGTAAACATTTCGAATATGGATTTGTTTACGATAAGTTCATTTTCCATCACGAAAGAGGAGACAGAAAACAAATCATTGTCTGGACTCACTTTCTGGGGCGAAACTAGCCCCCCCCCCCANCGAATTATCATTCATAACAAATAGCCCCCAACGAACATTAGCCATTGGTATGATCAGTTGACAGAATCAATTTATCACTTTAAACAACCATTAACCATGTGCACTTTCACGCTTCCCTTTATTATTGTTGTTTTTCTATCTGGTTAGCCGAGGAGAAAGGGGGAATAGAGAATGGACGAAAATTCAAGTAAGTTACAGCTATAAAAAAGTGTCTTGTGCGAGAAAATTGACCTTTAAATGGAAGTGAATGATTCATTTAGGTAGGTCACCATTCACCACACTTGGTCATAATACTCAATCTGGCGCGCTCCAAAAAAAAAAATCGATTGAATCTGTTCCAAGCGTTTCTGCTACTGCGACCGTGACCTCCACATGTCCCCCCCTCCCCTCCCCCGTCATTGATTGATCCCACTGACCAATTAGGTCGTCCTTATCGTCGTCATCGTGTCTATCTATCAGGTCACAAACCGGTCGATCTAGATCTGAGTGTAACCATCAAATCCCTGTCCAAACATTTTACACAGAGAGCGGCCACCTGGTGCTATGTATGATACATAATATGCCAAACAACGAAACTGAGGTAAGAGCACTTAGTTGAATGCGCAACCACAATGATCTAATAATCGTCATTTACCCCGAACGTTGCTTGTCTGATTATTGTGCACAAACAACTATACATATTTCAAAGGTGAAAAAAGCTTGAACTGAAAAGCTAAAATGTACAGCTGGACATCTGTTTCGACCTTGTTAGGTCTCATTGTCAGTGTGATTTCATCGAACCAACTGGGGATCGAACCCAGGACATCATGGACAGAACGCAAGCATACTACCCGCTCGGTCACCATGTTAGACCATGATTAGACCGTTTTTCATTTTCCATTGAAATATATATATATATGATAGAAAAGAGTGAAATTGAGGTAGAGGAGAGAATTTCCCGGAAAATAAACAAGTTCACCGTGCGATTTGTAGATAATTTTTGATTGTTTGTCATTTTCACCGGGCCCAGAAGGTTCTTTATTTCGAACTTGTGAGTAAAAATTGCAGCAATTAATTTTTTGGTATGATTGGAAACGATTGTTCATTGTAGATTTCAAGAACAATTGTTCTCCTCTCACTTGACAAGAATATCTTCCAAGGCATTATGAACAGTACGTGCATAATGTTATTTCTCAATATTCAGTGTAGCCATGTTCTGACTGAAGCCATTCTTCTCGTGTCCCCATTGGGCTGCCTTCGTCGTAAGGAAAGTTAGATTGATTTAGAATTACAATATGAAAACGTAGTCGGGCAAACGAGTGATCTCATGCCAAAGATTTTCAAAAGATCGTCTTTGATTATAACACACCATACCAATACCGACGTTACTAAGCTTGTGATCAAGGACCTTTGCCGCAGCAGCAGCAGCAGCTCATAGATCCGCCTGTTGTGAACATAATCACTGCATTCAGATATACGCGCTGTCTTCGTCCCGTGGTCAGTATTGTGCAGCCCGCAACCATGCACCGATATGTGATTTTAGAGTCGTATTCAATCTCACGGCTGTTGTATCCTGGATTAAGTAGGTAAATAGGCACGCAGTAAATTAAGCAGTACGTTTATTGTAGATGGCACACGAGTAGCCGACCATAGACCGGTGAGCAAGCAGAAGAGGGTAACACGCAGGAAGGAAGGCAAGCAGGCCAATCATGGACTCAAGCGTCACACAACATCCGAATACCGTCAAGCAAGCATTTAAACAGTCAGTGAATCAATCAGCGAGGACAGTTCAATATAAATATCTAACTGGCTGGAGCCGATCAATTTTTTAGTAGACTCAATCCGTATGGCGTGAGTGCTTGCGTACGTCCCAGCTAACGGCATCGGTCTATCAATCGAACGATCAAGCAATTCGGCCACAGACATGCATGAAAAACGTATCAGTCAACTGTAGGTCGCGACAACCGCTACCGATTTTCTCATCATCTATGTAATCAGACGACAACATCAAATTTACGGAGGCTGCAGAATCGTGAGTTTCAGAAGCGGATGAACGAAGAATGGCGGAATGTGAAAAAGTTCCCATGAGTGGTACTGTTCCTTCCGCAAAGTGGCTAGGAAATTTTGTGCGGTCAAGATGGAAACTAAACAAACAGAAACAAAGAAAAATCAACGCGGGAAGAAATTAATCATGATTGCTAGATAAATCGTTACCGAAGGTTTGTTCTGAATCTGATTTCACATGTAATTGACAGTAATGTTCTCATTGGAACAAAATTCAATGATTGGCCGGTGAGGACGAATTCTGTGCCATTTTCCCTAAGTCCCTCTTAAGAAAGAACAACCCACGGAACCGATAAATTCGGTCTGTTCGAGATTGTTTATCTTGCCGGAGAGCACTGTAATAATAATCATAATTTTAAGAGAAAATAAAAGCACCAACGGATCATAATTATTCATTGATACGTTTTATCATCACAACAGTACTGGATGGAGGAAGAGGACTCAGTTAATGTCCGCATACATTCCCGAAATGGAGCGCTGTCGACGCAAACTCGACGGAATTACGGACAGTGAAAAGAAATCAGACACCTGCCGTTTATTGGAGAAAATTTGAAACAGTCAATTGAGATTGACGGTGCACATCAGAACAGAGGAATAATTGATCTGGAGTAAGTGTACAATAATGGGGAAAAGTGACAATAAAGCTCGAACACCACTGTCTACGTCGCATTGCATGAGTGTGGTGGAGTAACCGGACTAGTGATGTTGAGGTTATGAGTGAAGTTTTCGGTAATCGCGGTCATCCACTGGAGGAACTAGTCGACCTCCATAGATTGCGTTCGTTGGGGCATGTGTTACGCATGTCACCAGATAGGTTGCCACGGCGAGTGATGTTCACAGAGGCAGGTGCAGTGAGTGGCAAAAGATGAAGGGCGGTAAAACTAAGAACTGACATGGGAGTATGAAAACCTTAACCAGGAGACTGGGTCACATAGGTCCTGTTAGGCTCCCTGGATGGGGACCTCAAGATGATGGTCACTGATTGTTCGAGATACTGAGCGATATGGCTGGATGATGCAAACAGTGGTGCGCATGTATCTACTCATTATTCTTAACACCAGTCTATCGTCCGATTGAATTGGCTTTCATCATTCCAATCTTCATTCTGCTGTTTTATCTAAATGGGCAGCCAAAAGGTAGCAACCAAAACCGACGCACGAAAGTGCATGATTAATGGTTGTAAAAACAGAACTGGTGATTTGTGATAGCCAAGCGGTGAAAGAGGAGTCTCATAGGATTAGCACCTCTGAGCTGGTAAATTATTGTGCCGCTTGAGACGTATGCCAGCTATTTGGTCTCCAGTTTCGTAAACTCCCATCTTTAAATCCAAGAAACTTATGTATGTATCAGTGGCCATCTAACGATGAACACCAGCCACGGGTTAGTTGAAATTAGGATGAGGTCTACTGAGGCATGATCTCCGCGGCCAGACGTCGTAGGAAGACAGAAGGTCAATATCCGCCTATGGCGAATGGCTCACCCCGAAATGCATTGGTACTCCTTTATTTCTACCAAACACTAAGGCATCAGTGCATGAAAATAAGCCAGCTTTTTCATATAATCTGTCTTCACTGACCACGTTTCGCAAGCGTTTGTAAGAACGCGGCCAATAGCACAATAGCAACAAGCGTAGTTTTTCTTGCAGACTTATTTCCGCAACGATTTTCGAAGTTGTAAGAATGCTCTCCTTGCTTATTCGATGCGGTTTAGCCCCTTTTGTCTAGACGGTAGGTCCAAGCAACTAGAAGATGTGCATTTGGTTCAATGTTTCCGCATTGAAGTGAACGATGCGGCTTGACTGATCTGCGGAAATTCAGTGTTGAGCTATCTATCCCCAAAAAGGCGACCGTGGTTTCACATTCACATATGGTCAAGTAACGACCAGGAAGCTAGAAGTCCATGGTTTAGGCGGTGTGACCTGTTTGGATTTCCCCGTAAATGGTGACAGGTCAACTCATTACCAGATCGATAATGTAGACAGATAACTGTCCGGGACGATATGGAAATCGAAAGCAAACTGTGCGAAAAGGTTCTAGGATTCGGCTTCTCGTACCGACATGAACGATACCATATTCTGGTCGGTGAAAATCACACTGATTTGAACGTGCTCGGGTTTTTGGTTGAGTAAAAAAGCGGTTAAATAGGAGAAATTTCGGCACCGCATATGCAACGAAATAGGGTGGTTGATAAGTCAAGCAGAGCTGTAGACATGTCTTAAAGATTTCGGATAGGGCATATTCAACCGGGGAAATTGTACCGGTTGAAGTACGCACAGATCACAGATGACGAATCGCGCATTAGGAATCACGGACGCCCCGAAAGCACTGAATTACACTTGCACTTGCACGACGACATATTACGTAACCGAGACGTAAGGAAAGGGCCGCAGACGTAGCAATTCATATATTGGAAGAAATCAAAGGGTTTAAATATCATATAGAAAAGAAGTTCATTGATTATTCAGGAATATATCAATCACGTGCTCGTAGTCCTAGCTTCGTACAGCTTCTGTCTGAGCCGCACGGCTTTTCTTTGGTCGGTCCAATAGGCCTATGGCTCGTTGTCCAGAAACTGTAACGCGTAGGCACTTTCATTACATCATCTGGGAAGCTTGACTTATCACAGTTGTCCGGAAACTGTAACGTGGTTTGCATCATCCCGTAAGCTAGGATCACCATAGGAACCCTGGTTTTCATTGCTGTGATAGGGGTGAACATTCCCACTCTGTTCGGTGAGTAACGGTCAATTTCTAATAGCTTGGTGGCGCCTGGTGACACGGTACAGATGAATTGGAAGAGAGAATGGTTGCAGAGTTGGATCTTGCAGATGATAAACCAGAACAATCGCAAGTATATCGAATTGATGCATCACTGTATTCGGAATATGCCCGCAGGAGATCCGATTTGGCAAGCAAGCATAATCCATATAATGTCATGCATGAGTGAGTTTCTGTGTAGCATGCACTATTGCGCTTGTTGAGATAGAAAATTGCCTTTGATTACATATGGTTGTGTGATTACCAAACATCATCATCATCAGACGTTGGGGTAAAACAATCCCGAGACACGGAAATCATGCCACAACCCGTGGTTGGTTGTTGCGTAACCGCCCGGAATAGAGAGCACGAGTATCCGAGCTTAAACTGTACGCAAGATGTTATCTCGGAACGAAGGCTGCATAACACTCAGTTCTAGAGCAAAGAATTGTTGCTATAACTGAATAGGAAGAACACAACAGTCACTGAATTGGACCAGGTTGACTACAATTATGTGAACACGATTTACAGATCAATAAACATTAGGCCTATCGGTACTGGTAAGATCGATAGTGAGGCCAACCAGTCACGTGACACCCGATGCAAGCGCACTGCGGAAAGATTTGAGCTCTCATCACAGGAATTTCTTTGGTAGTCATGCCGGTGGGGATATGGTAGGTAGAACTGCAATGGCAAGAGTACCGCATACTAATTCGAACACAAACAAAGTACCTGGCATTTGCTGTTTTTGATCGAGTGCAACGTGTACGAGGTACTAAGGCAAACAATACGCGTTGCTAAGACCAGTCAGGTTTGTCCGATATCACAACTAGTGTTCAGAATGTTCACATTATCAACCCGGTTAAAATGGATACAAAACGCAATTTGATTCGAAACAACTATGTCAGAATCGAGTGTAAGTGGTAGCTGGTTGGTCAGTGGGATCTGAATCGCTTGACACCAGTTATGGTGTGTGTTATATTCAGTAAAACCTTTTAATTAGCAGAAAACGGTAGCAACGTGATTCATGTAATATATCAGAAGCATGTCCTCAGCCGGTACTGGCCGTACAAGTAATCAGCAATCATCCAATCAATACCAAGCATACACGTGGTGCAGTCTGATTGGTCAATATAATCAAGGTTGCGTATGAGGAACGTCCATGCCACGTGCGTGTATGTCTGTACGTATGTGTGTGTGTGTGTCGAGTATTGATGTTGCGCGTTCAAGGGGGTAATGAATACANAAATGTTATCGAACAAATGCGTTAAACAGCACAACAGTTTGGGAGTGGAATGGGCGGGGTATACCGGAAAAGCAAGATCGGGGTTCCATCCGGAGTGGTTAGGAAAAGTGGTCAAGGACTAACGCGCTATGCTTAACCTTCGTAGATTACGAAGACTATAGAACACGTGTCACGTATGGTACCGGTTAGGTCACCTCAGCGAGCTGTGCGTGGAGGTCAATGGTGAGTATGAAGGACCTGACCAGTGGATTGAGCATTATGGTATTTCAATATGTAAGAGCTGGCGACCAGGGAGCGCGCTCCGATTTCCTTCCTGCTATTCATATGAACCACTGCTAATTCTTTCACCATATTGGAGTGGTACCATAAAATTCATTGTTAACTGTAACTTTCGAGGTCAAAAGTGTAAATAGGCAGTGAGTGTTATTCGGTTCCAAACACGTAATGGAAAGTGAAGGGCAATTGCCCTCAATAGAATTTCGTTCCATACAACATTAAAAATGTACAGACTGAATCCCCACACAAGTAACTGCTCTTGTGTACATTTCATGCCCGTTTATGCCCGACGGTTTGTCAATCCATTGTGCCACAACTCATTCAATCCGACAGACCGAGATCAATCAATTATTTCCAAACAACTGAAACATTTAGGTCCCGTAATGCATTGGGATAGGTACGACAGAAGACGAACAAGAGCGAGAGGAATGCCTTTCGTATTCTCTCATCGGTCGGGTACGTATAACACTGAACAACACAAACAAATGAAGGATATTAAGAAATCTATACCTTTTGAGCTTCAAATGAATCCGTTGTAACGTCAAGTGAATCCCGTGTCGAATACCAATGACGAGCGCAAAAGGAAGAAATCTGTACACTATAGCTGCTATGAATGCTAATGGGTTGTTGAACTATACTCTGAAAAGAGGATTCTACGACTCCGTACAGCCTATGCAATGGTTGCAAACGCCCGTCGATTTATTGTTAGTAGAACAGCACAAATCTCATATGACTGTTTGACAATACGCCCTTTCACTTCGAACTGGAAAACGCGGTTGCCGGAGGAATTCGGCCGTGCTGTCCGTTAGAACGTCGGAATCGGAACTGCATAATCACTCTTCAATGGATTTTATCTGGGATACACTTTCTTTGTTACCATGGTAATGCTGTGTGATTGTGGTCATCCTAAATTCCGTGAAATATTCTGCTGCCTTCATGAAGCAACGTCAAATTTCCGGCCACTGGATTTGACTCTCTTTTGGTGAACCGGTTCGTAACAGAGAGAGAAGAATTTACGGAAATCTCAAAAACATCGAGCTGGATGGCAGGTCACACTATGCAAACGATCAGTTTCAGACATCTGAATTCCGGCAGTCCTCAATGAAAATGTGCGCTCCCTGATTGGTAACACGGCAGAAGTAATAGATCTGACAAGGAGACATGGATATTCAAAGGTTGGAGTCGTAATGCTTAATGAGAGCTGGCTCCACAACGAAATTGTTGATAACTTTGTCAAGATTGAAAATTTTTGCATTTGCCGAGTTGACCGACCCGTTCCGGTTCATAAACGAGGCGGGATTGTTATCACATTCATAAATGACGATTGGTGCAAATCAGGCAAACGAGTTTTCTTTGTATTCTACTATTTTTATTAATACTTCGCTGTACAAATGCAGACCTAAACACCTCAGTATCTACCGAAATATTATTTTTTGGTAACATTTACATTTCTCCTTCTTCTTCCACTGATAAATGTATTGAGTTCACAGATATTTTCTCCATCGCTTTACCAAATTACGTAGACTCTTCCCTTTGTATTATGTGTGATGACATCAGTAGGTTTGATGTCACGTTTTTGATAACTCTTGGACTACAAAACGTTGTTAACTTTCCGACCAGATTCGAGGCGTGTCTTGATTTGTGTTTCACTAACGACCTGAATTTATTTAACTCGAGCAGCCGTTCACCTATTGGCATCTCTGATCATGCAACACTGAAACTATCTCCCACAATCTACAGTAGATCCAATCATCAGTTCTGCACTCGGCATCGTGATCATCGTCTTCGTCGGCGCCCTTGTCAACCCGAAAATCTCACCGGACTAAGAGATATGTTAGATCAAACAGATTCCTCTTTATTTATACTTAATGATCTCTCTATATTTTGTAATACCCTGACTGAATATTTGAAGTTCTGTTATGATACGTACTGCCCGTGGGAAACTTTATACTTACGGTCGAATCGTTTTTCGTCCCTTACACCTAAACGATTACGTCGGAAGAAAGAGCAAGCTTTCAAAGCCAAAAAGTTTTGTTTGATGAGAGTCCACTCGAAAGCAATCAAGCCGAAACTGTGATCATTTAACGCCGCTTATGTACATGCGATGTTGGCCCCGGTTCCGCACATAGTAGTCGTCCCCCCTTTCTTAATGTTTTTAATTTAGTTACGGATTAAAGGGGTTGATCGATGATACGAGACAGATGAGAATATAGGAGAAGAAGAAGCTGAGTATCGAAGCGAGAAGCTGCAGGTGACTGATTGTTGCCACTGAAATCCTGGATTAAATGTATTAATCAGCCCGGGAAATGACAGAGAAAATGTGATTTCTGTTAACTAGTGAATTGATTCGAACTTCATCTTACTGTTCAGGTGAATACTGTTAATTATTTCATTTTATTCTGGTACTATAGTTAAGTATCTTGTCAAGTGTGCATTTCAATACCAGAAATATGTAGCCGATTGCATTTGGTTTAAAGAAATCCGTGTTATTCGAGAGAAAATAGGCTTCAATGGAATTTATTCATTGGGTTATTGAGGACCTAGACGGAATTCACTCATGTAATGATTTATCACCACATTCATGTCTGGGCATGGCACCCAATTTACCGATCCATCTTGACATGATTCGCTTTCTTACCGACAGACAGATGTCACACGAGTAATTGAGGATTTGATTCAATGTCTAAGTGAAATTTCGTCGTGTATATAGCAAATGAAGCGTGAACTGAAAAGTTAGGAAGCACAGCTGGACAGCTGTTTCGACCTGGTTGGGTCTCATCATCAGTGCGAATCCATCGAACCAACTGGTGATCGAACCCAGGACATCATGGGCAGAACGCAAGCATGCTACCCACTCGGCCACCGGGCAGCTGATCAGACCGTATTTTAATTTCATGACACAGGTCTATTAATGCCGGGTTCGTTTACTCACGTATGGCACACACTCGATCAACGGTCACAGACATAGCATTCCCGGGTGGAGCGTGGGGACCTGCCCACCCCACCGAAACTTTCATCCTCTCTCGGTAACTCAGTCAAAAAGTACTTGTTTGTTTACGGAGAAATTAGTTCATTGGGATGAGATAGAGTTTAGACAGACCCAGTTCAATCGATGAAGTTTGACGGTCGAATCACCCATCGTCCTGTGAGGTTCCCAAAGGAATGAATTGTTTGAATTAAATTGAAGTTACAACGGATTCGCTCGAATTTGAAATGGTATAGTTCGGTTTAATCATGTGTGTCTGGGTGTTTGTGTACTGTGTGTATATGTATGATGCACGGGATTGGTTACTACCAGGGAAGGCCAAGGGTATAGGTCATACGCTTTTGGACGCAGCGTGGGTTTGTTGTGAGCGTTCGATGGTTGCTCGAGTATGCCTAGTCGGTATTTTTAACGATGACGTAACCGAACCGAGAACGCGTTCGCGTTCGCAAGACCGCTTTCAACCAAGTGGTGTGCGATAGCCGAAGTCGGTCTGCGTGATACAGTCAGAATCTGTGCTGTCATTGCCTAGTCATTGAATCACGCGCGTACTTGAGGATGTGTCCGGTCATTCTATTGTTCCCACTGATTAGCCGGTTCTATCAATCTATGTATGCTTCGTTGCAGCTGCAACAGAAGTCGTAAATGCAATCGCAGGTAGAATTGACTGAGTGACAATCTTTGAATAACGCCAGGGAGATAGTCCGTGTGATGGGATAGAGATTTAATGTGGCAGCTTAGTAGGTTCTTTGCAAAGTGATCAGTACCAGAACCGCGACGAATCAGTGGTTGACAGGCTGATGTAAGCTACGGTCATGTAACACCTTAGTGACGCCAGCTCACGTCGCTTTAGATGACCTTGGAAGATTACAGTCAATACAGATATTGCCAATCATGGAGCCATGGAGGAGATTTACTGATAACGCGAATTACGGAACTGATACAGTTTGTAAGATTCATGGCAGCACACATGAGATGACCAGACGATGTAATAGGTCCCCATCATACTGTGGCATGATATTCGAAGCGGAAACAGCTAAAACCCAATCAAAAACAGTTTTGATCTAGGGAAAAGGTCCTGGGAAGGGCAAGGGTAGATTGTCATGTATGGTTTCGGATTCGGCGGATTTAAGCCCTATGTTTTGAATTGTGAAAAGTTCAATAGCCCCGGTGGGATTCGAGGCGTAGGCGGCGTCTGTGCGTGAGTTCGAATCCCACCCAGGCGACTGAATGGATCCCAATTCAAAAGACAGACTTTGATCTGCGATCTGAAACTCATGCAATTACTATCAGGTCGCACAGCACTATATAACAGAAGAACACCACAAGTGCAAAGAACACAATATATGGCACAGTAACAACAGTATCACACGGGAAACGAGATCAGCAGACTAACACTAAGTCCATGAGCGGATCATGGGTCTAGGCGCAGGAGCTAACCAGGCGAAACACAGGACGCACGGTCGGCTATCAATCTCTCAGGCCTCCCAAAAGCACGCGAGAGAATACACGACTTCAACAGCACGGAATTTTAATGGCGTTGAAAACCAGTCACCAGGCGCGAATCAATTTATAAGTTTTACTCTGCTGCTTATATGTGACTGAAAATAACATTGATCAATGCAAGAAAACGAATGTACCAATGAAATACACAGTGAGCCGGTCATAGGCTACGGACCAAACGGACGGAGAGAGAGAATATTGCCGTACGACGCAATATTATTGATTTATTTCCGCGAGAATAGAATTGATCCCCGATGACCCTAATTTGGGTCGAATGTGTTGTAAAGTTGTTTGATTTTGTTCACAGAATTAGCAAGTATGCAGGCGGGCTTACCGTGGGATGAATGGCATTGATCGTTGTCCCAACAAATTCCGTCTGATGTATTGGCGAAAAGAAAATGAAATTAGATGGACCCGACGCGTGGTACTACTACTATTATGATCTATGAAAACATTTGCAGCTCTGTAGGCGGATTAGTAATGACATAGGATGTTTTCATATGCAACGGCCCCACCGAACTAGTTATGTTGCATAGAGTGAAACATTCGAATGCGAAAATTCGTACATTGAAATGGTACCTTATGCTAGCTTTGAATGATCAAGCTGAAGTCATTTTCCGTCACGGTATCGTCATAGTTCATCACTCGCATCTAACAAAATGCCGGTTACTATTTCGTGACATCAAAACAATGGTGCGAATTGCGTGCAGCTCAGATTGGAACCCAACAGCAAGCATTTCTGCCATTCTTATCGAGAGTTTACAACACAAACTACGAATTAGTTACGTTTTTGATTAAAGAGGGAAATAAAATCAACAAGGACATGATTAGAAATCTCATACAGGCGGCTTCAATGGGCAAAGTTAATGGGGTGGGGTGTGTGTGTGGGGGGGGGTCAGTACTTTTATCGTGGGTGGTATATTCTCGTCCGAAACTGAAAGATGGTGCGTTCCGCTAATACGACAGGAATGCAAGCGATACAGATTTCATACCTATATTCCGCGGATTTGCCGCGGCGTACGCAGGACCACATTCAACATCAGATTATAAAATTTGAGTCCATCTTTTCACTTTGGTCAATCAAACCGGCCGATCTTCGGTAAAGATTCAGAACTGGAAAAATAGATAGGCTAAAAACTTCTAAGAAAATCTGTTGGCTAATTACTTCATCAAGTTGACATCAACTCGTCAATTTGCTCTACCCGAAATGTAATATTTCCTTTACATCCAGAACAACTCCAGCAATACTTATTCTTTATATGAGCGACCACGAACCACCTCACTCCATCCCTCAGAAGCAGTCGTGTGTTCCGTGTACTAGTGCCGCTACTACGCCGGAATAAATTACATCCATGAGGCAACCGGTCGATGATACAGAGAGACTGCTCTAATATAATTGGATTCTAAATGCGCTTGAAATTTATCCATTCTTAGGAGTCTGTAATTATTCTAAATAACGAAATGCCCCCAGTGTCTATGAACACTAGCAAAAAAGGTTGATTAGTTTGCATTCAACTTACAGTTAACTGTGAGTAAATGCTGCTGATTTGCAATACTCATTCGTCCGACTCCATCTTCAGAAAACAATATCCCATTGTATAGTTTTGTTCTTATCAGAGCTCATCAGTAGCGCATATACGCCAACCTGTCCAATATACTTTGAACTTCGGACCATATCTCTAAAGGTGATTATTGAACGAACAGGAACACAATTCTCATCAGCTCCGGTGTGAGCTGGTTGGCACACACACACACGCACGGAGCCTTGCATGTAATTCGTCCGAAATTCAAAGCCCGGATGGGATGTTGGATAGGTACTATTGACGACCTCTAGGGATAGCGAAACACGAATCTCGTGCTTCCCGAATGAGCGGTTAATTGGCTGAACCGATATTTGTGATCGTATAACTATTGAATTGTCACAGACGTGACTGCATTGTTACGCATTACACCTCGTGTGGCCGACTCTTAGCACGCTCCGGAACTGTGAACCGAGTGAAATGTTGTGGATAGACGAAAGCCGGCAAAATGCAACGATTCTGAGTAACACACATGAAGATCATAATCAGAAATGAGCGAAAAACGCCTGAGTCTTTCACATATATAAAACCATTGAAATCTGTTTACGTTCACTGTCAGTTAGGACCTACAACCGGAGGATGATGATTGTTAAGACACAACCCGGCGGAATTGAACACACTATCAACCAAAGCATAGGTTATAGGAAGCATTGAACATCTGTTTCAACCTTGTTGGATCTCAGCAGGATTGCGGATCCATTGACCCAACTGAGGTTCAAGAACCCGTCACAGGTAAAATGCGAGCGTACTGCTCTCACTTGTTCACGGGGTAGCCCAACGCTTTCTATTGGGTCCCGACCTTGACAACTTGCCATTCCGTTCGAGTGTAAGTCGTGTTCGTGTCTCATTGGGCCGTGTGGTTTATGGTGTTCGTATTTCGCTCTCCCGCAGATGGTCAGTTCAACCTCTCCACCGACAGTTCCAGCTAACACGAGACCCGACCCACATACAGCAGTTCGGTGCATTCGTTCATGAGGGACATCATACCGCATACACGAGTCCAAGCACATTACACTGGCTCTTCAGCTCCCATTACACTCGCTTGGTACACGAAGAAATTCACCATCCAATCACATCAAATCCTCCGCTAGTCTCATGCAACAAAATATAGATGTTTCTTCCTCTGAGTTATCCCATATCGGCAGAAAATCTAAACTCAATTTAATCTAGAGGAATGAATGATTTTGTTTAATTTTCGAGGGCGAGCCTAAGGGACCCACGGCTACTGTAGCCGGGCTATTGGTATACACATAGGATAAGGCTGAATTTTCAAGATGGTTCACATTAGGAATCATGAAAAGATTTTTTCGCAACTGCCTCCGAAACCCTCAGTGTAGTCAGGGGTGAGTGTCTAGGGTTGCGGCTGGTCGCCCGTCCCTTGCACCGCGCGAAATGCTCCAATACGACCAAGCGTCTCGAAAAAAGCCTTTGTTGAGGAAGTTCTACTCACTGCCTTCTCGTGGCGGAGGTATTTTTTCACGAAAGTGAGAGGACGAAAAGCCGATATTCGGGGCTATAACCGGGTTGGTGAACCACTGGAAGTTCACCTAGGGGAGTTGGCTAAAAACCCTGATTCCAAATCAACCAAAAGGAGGCGTACGAACCACACCCACACCTTTTCGGTTGTGGCAGTGGTCACCGGCTCGATTGGGCATCGAGGTGTACTGGGCACCTTGGACGTCTGACCCTGTCCGAAGGGCGTTTAATCCGATGAACTGGACACCGGCTCCCAATGGACTGCAATTTTCGCAACTGAATTACGGATCAGGCTTCGTTTGTAGATTCCCCAAGAAAATCCACCTGCCTTGGCCTGGGCAACCTGGCAGTATTCGGCACACTTGCAAATCCTGCAGCATTCTTGTTTTTTTTATAAAGATTGTTGTACCACGATTTATTTGATACGCAGTCTGGCATCAGGCGTGTGTGAAATATATATATATAGCGCAACTAGGCTGATGCAGAGAAGCGTAATCTGTGTTGCATAACTGAATCACTTCATTAGGAATAAAGTAAACAGGTCAGTTGGATAGTACCTAATTGAGACATCTGCTTGAACACACATCCAGCTTGATGCTTACGATGACTCCCAAAGTGTGCTTTCTCAGCAAAGACAATGAACGCTTGTCATAAAAAGAAAGAAAGTTTATTCACACGCATATACAGAAGGCATCGGATAATTTGATCTCAAGCGGAAGCCCATTCCGGCGGGTAGTACAGGAAACGTTGAGCCGCAGAACGCCGAACCACTTTGTCAAATGTGATCATGGCCTGCCGCAAACAGATCACACTTCGTTCGTGCAACGGCAACGCTAATGTCTCGTCCGTCCACTCGATGAGTTCCGATTCTGTGGGAAGAACGAACGACAGGTTGAAAAAAAACAGTCATTGGTGTGGAAAAAACGAATTAGTGTCACGAGGGTGTCCCAGTAATCCGGTTGCCAAATTATCTCCCGCCCATA
>UZAN01045757.1:0-31415 GCA_900618425.1 Echinostoma caproni
CAACGATCTGGACGCCCGATTGGTCTCGGCCACTACTGTCCTGTGCAAACTGAACTGAACTGCACTTATTTTGAGCGCGCATTTAAAAGGTGCCATCAGTTATCGTGTTTTTCTTGTTCTGCACAGGGTAATTTATCTTGATATGGGCTAGTTTGTAACTTTCTCTATCGATCATGGTCAACAGATTGTCACGCATTCGTTAATATCAAACAGATTTTTGGATTATTTTCCTCTCATATCATATATATATATATATAAAATAATAAATGTTATGTACATAACATAACGTTATGTTATATGTAACATAACATAACATAACATATATCGATATATTTATATATGCAGACCACTTAGATTCGAAATCACAAGTATAATTGACTCGACCTTGTACACAGTGAAGTTTAATAATAATTGGTTATATATAACCAATTATTTGATTATAATCATATAATTAACTATTAACGTACGTCACGTGACATTCAGTTGCAATAATAGCATACCACTCGATAATAAAAAATATAGCAATATAAGTTGCCAGATAAAATTTATCTACCTATAGGTAGATTTGCAAACTACTTTCACACTATACTGTGAATTCATACGATTGCAATTGCAAGGTAGTTTAAACTACCTTGAGGTAGTTTGCAAATCCTCTTTTTGGATAGTTAAAATCCACAAAAATGCCCTTAGGACAGACAATATTTGAGTACGGTAAATTTACTACCTAACCGCAGTTAGGTAACGATATCCTATATAAATGACCATGATCATGTGCACAGAGATATGTTGGTTTTCTAGCTATTTAGTAGTCAATTTGTAGGTATTCAGCTGAAAACATACTGGATTGTGTAAATTTATGGCCTTAAGGCTAGAATTCTAGACCACTATTTTGTAGCATATTGGTAGCGGTAAACCGTCAATGTAGTAGTCAAGTAACATTCTCTTTGCTATCAGGGAGGTTGTCCAGTTCTTTGCTTGGATGGGCTCTTGGTTCGCCGCAGCGCTTCAGTTTTATAACGGTAAGGTCTTCAAAGAACAGTGAATTAATTGGTTTTATTCCTGTGTCCAGCTTCTGACGCAACCCTTCATACAATAATTACAGTTGCAACTAGTACATTCAATGTTTACAGTTTGTTTCGTCATTTAAACACAACACAAAACATTTAGACCCGGACACTTTGAAGACGGGCTGATATGAGCCCCCGTTCTTGTCCTAGTCCTAGTAATTCAAAATGCATGTGCTTTGTATGCACTAACTTCCTCGTTGTTTATGTGATGTTCTTTCAGGTAGCTCCAGCACTTGGCTTCTGCTTCTTCCACAAAAAGGTGATGTACGCAACTGAGAAGAGTCAACTGCAGATGATAATAAACCAGTTTGGCTTCCTATGTCTAAGTAAGATGTTTCCAGCTCCCAGACAGGCCACTCAAGGTCTCTTAGAAATGCCTTAGTATCAATCATCAATCAGAGCACTAATAGGCAGCTGAGACTAGTCTACGCTGATCGTAGAAAAAACGCTATCCTTGGATGAGACAGCGGTTTTATTAAAGCCTGTAGGTGTAAAATATACTATATACACGAAAAATAATCACAAAACAAAAGTACATAAAACAGACTCATATGAACATTGTACAGTCAGTTGAGGGGTTTCGTTCGTCGGAAGGTTGATGCGGGTCGATGATGAAAGGTGGAGCTGAAAGGGATTGCTGTGACAGTTAGCAAACCGATTACTACCTCTCTACAAAGCTTGCGTGCGACCGCATCTCAATTAATGTGTTCAGGCCTGGAGTTCATTCCTAATCCATGACATGAGAACGTTAGAATCCGTCCAGCGTCGCTTCACTAATTGGTTTGTGGGCTTAAGACATTCCTTTTACGAGAGGCGTCTGGGAGCCCTAAACCTCTTCTCCTTGAGTTGGTGCAGGTGACGTGAAGACTTGATTGAGGCCTACAACATCCTGAAAGGCATTATGGACGTATCAGAGGAAGCGCTGCTCAATCTCAGTAAAGTAACAAACCTGAGTGTACGCCCTAAAACTGATTAAAGGTAGTTTCAGTTTTTTCCAGTTTCTACAACTATTTACCGTGCACTTTTATGCGCCGGTTTTGACTGCTGTCTTTTTCGCCGCCCACTGGATAAAACAGAAGGATGAAAATTTAAATATTGAAAGCCAATTCGAGCGGAAGACAGAGAATTCATATAGACTGGTGCTAAGAGAATAATGAGAAAATGCATGGGCGTCATTGTTTCCGACATCCAGTGTCTCTAACCATCAGTAATCTTGATTTTGGGGTCCCCAACCAGGGAGTCTAACGGGACTTATGTGACCTCGTCTCCTGGTTAAGGTTTTCCAACCCTCATGCGAGGTCTTCGTTTGAACACCCTTGACCTTTTCTAACCGCCCTTTGGTCGCCGTGCTGTCATGCCGCAATCAACGTAATCTATGGTGGTCGATCACTTGCTCCAGTGGACGACCACGACTGTCTAAACTCTAAGCCTGACCTCAGTATGGCCCGTTTGGTTACCCCACCAGACTCGTACAATGAGACATAGACAGCGACGTTCAAAAACCGACAAGCTAGTTTCATTCTGTTCCCGTAGTGGCTAAGGTTTTGCACCGTATAGCAGCACTGGCCGAACTCCTGCAGTATATACTCAACCCTTCACAGACAGTCGGATGTCGCAACGGCACCGCAGATTTCTCAGGTTGGCCAATGCCAGCCGAGCCTTTTGTATGCGCACCGACACTTTATCTGTCCTACGTCCGCCAGGTGACATATGGTTGCCCAGGTAGAAAAACGTGTCTGCTACCTTTATTACTTTCTCAGTCAGGATGACTTTGGGGGCTGGGGTTTAAGATAAAGTGAGGACTCGCCTGAGAGCGCCTCCTTCGTGGCTAGAGTTTTGGATGATTTGAATAGATAACCTGATGAAGTCACTTCTGTTAAATTGACAGCAGAATTCAAGCGCAGGCTAGACATTATATGGACCAGGGTGCTCGAGGGTGCCGGGGACTGAGTTGAACAGTTTGGACGCAGCTAACTCTGGAAGCACCACTCATTTATTGCAATATCTTCTCATCTCACGTCTTCCTCCCTTCATTATACGTACATTCTCTTCAATCTTTTCCCATTTCCCTTCTCATCCTCCCTAGGGATTCTAAGTATGTCTCTTACTCTACTTTCTTATAAACACCACTTACCCCATTGCCATAACTCCTTAGTCCAAATTGATGGTCTGACTATCCCATGATTTTGCACACTGCAAATCATTTCTGACAAAAGCCTCCGTATTGGAGCCCTGCGAAAGCAATCCCTCGTGGTGGTTGTATACTGTTCGTTCAAATTTAGAGTTTTTTCTTCTTTAGTCGTAACTTCATGGGATTCACGGAGCCCATCAGTACAAGAAGCTGCATAAATTGACAGGCCACCGCTGCATCCTGTGAACTGACCTGACCTGATCTGCAGATAACTCATAATTTATGCATAGTGCCTCAACAACACTTGGAGAATACGTGCGTAATCACGAGCAGAGTTTATATTGTGTTGGATATTATCGCACTTAGAAAAAACAAGCCGTATAATAACATCATATGAAGATAAATAGAAAATTAAGAAACATCTCTACCCTCGAATCAAATCATTCATCCATTCTAAGGCTGCGAGGTAAAAGCATTGAGTCCGGAGCTAGCAATGCATCAACAACAAGATAATTTTATTTGGGGTGTCTCTAACTCAAACTGGCGTTTTACTGTAGTGCTAAAGACCCAGCAGCTACCTAAAGCTAGTTCAAATAAACAACTATGAATGCTTCCCGATTCCCGCTCTTCATTAGAATCCAATATTTTGGATGTGAGCGCAAAAACATTGCCCCCCCCCCAGAAGTGCGAGGATACAGGAACAACACCTATGCCTCTCAAACTTGTGGTTACTAAAGAGCCTTACATGAACTGCGGCACCCAGGACCAGTTTCTCCATATCCTCGTTCTTTCAAACCATTGATTATCTTCCCACTTCTATCAATCCTCGATTTCTTAGTCACCTGGTCTCTCAATGCATTTCGTGCAACCACGTCACATAATTGCTCTTTAAGTGTATTTCTAACTGGTACTCGCGTAGTGTTGACACTGGATAATTCTGATCTTTAGGAACATTCGCTCAAAATCCTCTGTGCTTTGCCCCGGAACCAACCGCTGACGACCTTATTGAGCACAAGTACCCTCACAAACGGTGAGATCGCCCCAAGTCAAGCAACAGAAATTTGTTTTATTGCATTTTACCAAAGGAAAGAACTACGGAACTTAACGCGGTATAACAAATTGCAAACGGCTGTCAGAGGCTATCAGCACATACCCCATTCGATAAATGAGCACGGATTATCCAGTCGAGTTATTAGGAAAATCCAAAAGGCAAGATCTAGGTGAAATTTTTATACTAACCTTAAATCTCAAAAGAAAACAGCGCTCAGTGACATCACAGAAAAACAACAGAGCATTGTATCTATTACTGCAGATAGAAGTTTTAGTGTTGTGTTGTACCACTTACATTTGTGAATAGTACGTTGGGCATGTGCTAAAGAATGCGATTGGCAGTTTCTCACAACGGCTAAAAAGGAATGAGACCTCCTAGAACGAACTATTGTGTTCAAAATTGTAACTGCAGAAAATGCCCATGTGCCGTCGGACCGTTCCATTAATTATCCAGCTTGCTTGTGGGAATATTGATGACCCGCCCCAAAGAGAAGCTTTGTTGTATATACGCCAATTTAGCAATACCCTGACTGTTGTTCGTAATAAGCAAATCTCCTCATCCCAGCATTGTCATCTGGATATACAACATTATTGACAATGCATATGTTAGATCCCACTCAGAGTATTGAAACTAATTATAATTATCGTACCTCGTACAAAACAAGAAAATCAGTGGCATTTAAATGCGATGGAAATGTTTGTGATGACCAACAAAGAGCACTGAACAGCTGTTTCGCCCTGTTTGGGACTCATCAGCAGTCCCCGGTGCCTGTGAAAAACTGAATGGCTAATCCAAACATTCGTCATCTAAAAATCAGAGGCAGCTCAACGTCGGTTTTTCGTGTGTTTTTCTCAACTATGNNNGTTCATAACCACCTAAATCTATTTCGGAATTTCAACTTGCTTCTTGTAAATAAGATGTGCTTTAAAAGCGACTTGACGGAGACATTTTAATTCTTAAATAATATAAACGACACAGGTGCGCTGCTGTTCGCCGTAAATGAGAACCTATTGCTAAGCGTCCATCGCTTAGAACTGGCAATACAACGTTCCGAGGTGACGTTTCGCAAACCCTTCCTAACGAGTCGCGATATGAACACCTGGGACATACTTTCTGAAAGAGTAGCCCGCAGTCAATAGCCTGATGAGTCTGAAGGAAAAGCTTTATAAGGGTTAGTTATTGTTATTCCATGAGTGAGAGGGATTGAGGAAAGGTAACTGGACCTTCTTGTTCTTCAAATACAAAGTTTTCAACCTTTCTATATATGTTAAACCTACATACTCTCAGTGAAATTCTTTCTCTCGCACTCCTTCATGTTTCTTTTCACTACCGTCTATATTTTCAATTGAAGAATAACGCCTAGCCCTCCCCTTGGTCGAACCATCAACCAGGAACCAAAAAAGATCACTAAACCTTTCAAGCATTCGCAACACAGAGAGATGAATTCGAACGCATGAGTGCAGGACACTAGATAAAACTAAAACTAAACTTAACCAATGCAACCTGACATTTCATTTGAACTTCTTATCACTTTTGAATTGATATACTTCAGGTAAAGTCAAGCGGTTTTTTCATACGACAATTAGTTACGTTAGCAGATTATTTCCATTGAAGTTAATGTAGTTGTGCAGAGCACCGGGTTAGTCGGTTTTTACGTGTCATTCCAATCTGTTTATAGAGCAGTATTCAAGAGAGAATTTTAAGTATCTGTGGCGTACCAAAGTGATAGACAGTTATTAGTTGTTTGCATGATGTAATAAGACGTCAAATTTACTATTTCCGCCTTCGATGGAGAATGCTTCAGTCTAGTTTATTTCATGTCTTACAAAAGTACATACGGATGTTATCAGTTCCACGCTCAGTTTGCTCACTTTACAAATATGCTTGTATTTGTTGTCCTAAATCCGAGCTTAAGTGAATCATCAGCAATATTAATTATCAAACCCAGATCCGCTCTTTTTATTTACCGGAATCCCGTGTCGAATACCTGAGCTACCCTGTTGTAACTGTAGACCGGAAGCTTAGTAGGTTCGAGAGTTATCGCCATTTGTATTCTATGCTACGTATATATTCCTGATTGCATTAGGGCAGGTATTGATTTCTTTAAGCAGTTTCTCTGTTTTTCTCTACTTTTCTATTAAAGATTACATCGTCACTATCATGTTGTTTCTTCAGCTAGTTTTCCCACCTTTCCCTACGTTAAGATCACTTCCGGTAAAGTTTTTACCTCATAAAATGCTTCAGGTTGATACCATACCTTTTGATTACTAACACTTCCTGATTTTAGATACTCTTGAGAATAGAGTCGGAAAAACTGTAGACGCTTTAAAGGGAATAATATAATTTTATCTTAGTCAACCGGCCATTATTGTTTGCTTCTGACCGGATGAATAAGTATACGACTATTGGGAGATTGAGTACATTGTCCTGTATTACACTCTCTAGAACTGATTGGGGTAATATTAACTGTAAGCGGTTGGTTAAATGACCATCTAGAATGTTGCAATATGTCTATCTTTTTATCTTTTGGGTAAACCAATTTGTGTGACGCAAAAGCTTTTAATTCTATGAACTGTTCAAACCGTTGGTGCATATTGCAACCTATGAAATGAACCTCAGCACCGGTTGACATTTGTTGTCTATGTGAACATTAGAATGGGTAATTTAGATGGTTCAACATTTAAAAATATCGAAAGTAATCTGTTTTTCTNTGAACATAACGCACATACATTGAGGCTTAAGCTCTTCTGAATCAGTATTAGCTTTTCTCTGTTTCTTAATACTCTTGACCCACGGTGCCGAAATGACCACGCGGTTCAACCTGTTTGCGAACAAGTGAGCATGTTTTTATCTCCATAGTAGTTTCGGATAGATGAGAAAGATAAAAGTAATGATAATAACCAGTGCTGCATTTACAGGTGAAACCCACTTGCATCCAGCGGCACACTGCACAATCAAAGAAGGTATTGAAACAACATGCATAAGCGTTTGACGATGCAGAGTCGCGATATAGTGGTGAAAAAGCAAAATTCCTCCAGTTAAACAGTCTAATAAGTTCCGTTTGACAGTAGAAACTTTCCACCTGGCTACCTCATCACAACTGTGCAATGCTGTGAAGACAGTGATATTTGAATATCAGCGATATTTTTGTATCTTTATGCTACATATTGCGATTTCTTATATCATCAAAGAAACCAGTTTCGTGAGGAGACTGACATTACTATCCAATTTGCGGAGACTGTCCCTCCATTTTAATTTCGAAAAGTAGACCACAATTGAATTTGTCAAATAACAAATCTCATGTCGGATACCCATCATGACAGTCCAACGACCAATCATACACTGACGACACTGCCTTCGGATACCTTGAATTAGAATCTTGTGCCACCACAAAATGCTATTTTTACATCATTGATAATTTCCCTGTCTGAGAAAAACAGTGCACTAAACCCAAATAGTAGCAGTGATAAAGAATAAACAGCTAAACTGGGAAATTTCCGTGGATGAATGAAACTGAAGCTGCGAAAAAATTGCAAGAATGTGTTTAGAAATCGCAAATTTAATTTGCCTTAAGTCTAAAACTGAGAAATTATTTGTAGGTGAGAAATAATAATGTTAAAAAATTACCAGTAGGTCCCTTCTTGATGAAATTTATAGCTACTGGAAGTTGGTTTATTACTCTATTTGATACGCAATATGTATCAGTGGTCTCACAGTAGCCATTGAAACTCTAGATGGCTTGGCGCTAGGAGAGATCATTAAGCAAGGAGAACACATGTAGCCGGTTCTGGAGAATTTATTTGAGGAAGAAACACTATAGTGTTGCTGTGTTGATGATGAAACCAATACACGAATACGAGAGGGAAAACAGCGAAAGAGATCCCGAATCTGTATGCTATTCTATACTCAACTGTTAGGCTGTGTTTGGGTGCTATCAATGTTCTCACATGGTTGGGTGAAATTTCCGTGATTGGTATTCCAAACAGCGGTAGTTCTTGATTTTTCAGAAAAACTGTTATCAATGACCAGAAATATGATATTTCTAATAGCGCCAGTTCTGATATTATACAAGTATATTGACCACGTCAGGATGTTTTCGCTATTGAAAACTAATTTGTGATAGATAAAAAGATAACAACAAAACAACAATTCTTTCAAGAAAATGTTAAATGTAGAAAGTACACTGTGCGAAAAAATTTTGCAGCAACTTTTTTGAAGCGCTATCAAACTCTTACACCAAAACTGACTACTTTAACGTTTTTCAGTAGGCAGTTCAGATGAAATCAACCGTTGTTGCTAACGTGTAGGCTAATTGCAGAGGATTTTCCCTTCTGCAGTGGCAAAACCTCTCGATAAAAAACATTTTCATGTAAATATCACATGAACATCATTATTTTTGGCATGCAAGTGAAGGATGATACTACTGTTATTAGTTTAGTCGGTTAAACAATTAAGAGCATCAGAATTAAGGTTTTCTCGTGTAAATTGCTTTCTAAACATTAATTCCTGTTCCCTTTTCTAGCTGCTGTCAAAATGGTTGTCGTAAACTTGGTGAGTATGCTGTTATTTGGTTTTGTTCGGGAAGATGATAAAATGTTATGGTCGATTGGAATGTGGAATGTTTGTTACTGCAGTAATGCAGTAATTGCAGTAATGCAACCGGTTACTTGGAAGCCATAGGGTTTTAGAGAAATTTGAATTTATCGACCTTAGCGATGATTTTTATCAAAAACAAAGCAGAAAAGTTTGAAAAATAAGCAATAATTATCTTTTGCTTTTATTATTCTCTGTTTCATAGGGCGACCATGTTTGGATTCCTCCACTCAAACAAACGGAGTTCGCAGTACCAATAGGGGCAGTTATCAAGGAAATACATCCAGACTACTATGTGGTCGAAGATGATGATGGGCAAGTAAGCGACTGTGCTGAAGTAATTTTATTTACTATTGTTTTTAAAATTCAGTTGGGTTTTTCAACTAGTGTATTTCACAACAACGATCATTACTGCTTTCTAAACTTTGTTCACTTTTGATTCCCATATATTTTTTCACGTTCTGTATACTAAACGTTTCAAAAATTTTAGTTTGGCTCTTTTCTTCCTTGATTGACTATAAAAGTAGCCTAAAAATATCAGTCAAAGCCGAAACATGGGAATGCAGTGATAATAGGAGTACCGTTCCTCCACTAGCAAAAATTTACTTNATTTACTTGAAAACGTGTTCGTTAAAATCCAGAGATATAGGATGTCGTGTGTAGAGAGATTTGAGTCGGTTTTGACTAAATACCGTGGACTACTACCGTGAAGTGTGCGATTGGAGGTCAGCCCGGAAACATAAGAGGACCAACAACCCATTAAGTTACGGCTTGTTGAANATGTGCTGTCCATGCGTTTTGACAATGATAAAAGGCTGCACAAAAGTTGGTGTTCCTGTGCTCTCGGAGCTGGAAGTGTTGTTCGCAGGCGTTTCGTATCCAAGCCTCCCCGAAGTTGCACTGAGGATGTTGCCAAGCCCGGCTGGGAAATGTATGCGAACAACACTTCCAACTCAGAGAACACACTTACACCAACATCCACATTTCTAGCTACGATCATTCCTTATTATAGCTATACAAAACTTTCCGAGTTTTTTTCAGTAGCTTGACCTCTTTACACGATATGAGTAATTCATATTTTGTAATCAAAGCAAAATTAACTCCTTTATAATTATCGAGATAGAAGCCGATGAATACGCTTGTTATTTCTTCTGCCTGCTAATTAAGCTCTTTTTTATCAATAGAATAAAACCGGTTGTGAGATGCTATTCACACGTGCGAGTAGTTTGTACATACCACGTAATTGGCAAAAGGATTGACGGATTTACTTTTGTAACTATAACAAAATGCGCATCTACCGTCGGACCGTTCCATTACTTAACCGGTGTGCTTTCGGGAATTCTGAAGACTTGTGCCACATGAAATATGCTGCTGTATGTATGCTAATTTACCGATACACTTACCGTAATTCATAATTGACAACTTCCCTTGTCCCGGTACCCTCTTGTGGATTTATAAAACACCAACTGATCAAACGTTTATTATTCCGGAACAAGAATAGCAACATATGGTAATATAATTACCTGGTAAGAAAATAATATCAGATTATAATTCAACCCGAGAGTGGTAAAATCTGTCATCTAAATGTATATAAAATCGATTATTTCACTTCCAACGGCCTCTGAGTAAATTATTTGAACACGATTCTTCTGACCCATTTTAGTAATATCTTTTGACCTGAAAATTGCTTCAAACACCATTATCCGATGCATGCATTGGTTTATGACCGTTCCCAATGAGGTGCTCTAACTTGTCAAAGTAGATCCCCTGTGTTTCTTGTTCGCGCTTTCGGAAATCGCTGGAAATGTTTGTGTCTCATTTTCGGATTCCTTCGCGAAGAAACCGTATTACCAATATTTCCTGTAAATCAACGTAAACGTTTCACCGGCAATTAGAAGCGATTAACATGTCCAACTTAGCATAACAGTGACAGAAGTATAGACTGCAAGTACACATTTAATTGTTTTGATCATACACATATTCTTAACTGCCTAGTCATTCCCAACCAACAAACCAGACGGTAAAGAGAAAATAGCACTCAGAATACTTCATTAGGTATAAACTAAATCGTTTTCTCCTTCTAGTTATAATAGTTGTGCATTTTTATCCAAGAAGGATTGCTAAATGGTGATTAAATAAATAAATTAAATTATATAAAAAATTAAAAAATAAAATAAATTAAGTTTATTACTAACCAAAACCTAATACGACAACTGGCGTGTCACACCATCCACTGAATTGTTTAACTTACCACACTTTTTCTGCAGGTCGTAAATATATCACGTGATACACCGTTGAAACCAATGCATCCATCTTCCATTGATGGTGTAAACGACATGATTGCGCTGGGCGAACTTAATGAAGGTGGGATTTTGCGCAACTTGCTCATTCGGTACAAACAAGACGAAATTTACGTACGTCTTTTGACACATGCTTACAGATGACCAACAGTTGACTCAGTCACAAGAGTATCAGCTTAACTAACTTGAAAATTCGCAGTGCGTAACAGAACACAAAGTTTTGCAATATCCTTACAATGATTGCATCTTTTGCATCTTTTGCGGTTCATACCTTGATTTTCAAGACATTTTGGTTTAGCAGAAAATATACCATACCAGATATTGAACCTATAACTGTTTCATCATTTTATCGATACTAGTGATGATAATAACATGTATCAAACAAATCAGTTAGTCACCTTATTTTGAAAATGAAATTAAAACACAAGTTGATCAATTTTTGAAATAATTAGCTTTCTTTATCTGGGTGCTCAACGATGCTGTTCACATTAATCAAATTTGTGACTTTCTCTTACATAAGAGTAATTTAGTTTCATAGAGGAATCCGTGAAGGAACTCGGGGATGTCACGCGCAGAGCTATGCCCACCACTCGACCTAGTTGGCGGTTTTCATAACCACCGCCTCGAGAAGTGCTTTGGACCCTATGGGACGAGGTTCGAGCCCCGCCACCGCCACTCGACTTTGGTGGTAGTCAGCTTTGCTGTCGTCCGGATCAATACCACGCCTAACCTATCGGGGCCTTATGTGGTTCACCACTCCAAGTCCAGGGGCTTAGGTTACCGGTTTCCATCACTGAACAGCAGGTCCTCCTGACTATGGGAATCGCCCCGTCTGCTGTTCATCACACTTAGATGTGTAATAAAAAAAGAGAACAGCTCTGTTGACCGTAGGCCTACATTAGCCTACCTCAGCAATCTATCGGTTAAAGATTATCTTCGTTTCAAAATCGAAATAGCGTCGCCTCTTGCTTTTGCTTATCAACTTTAGTTCCCTGTCATCAAACTTTATCATATGCAATGTATTAGAATTGGTAAATTCTTTATTCCGCGGGACCTAGTTTATGAGGCTATGAATAAAAATGTTAGTATTTATTGAAAGTAAACTGAACTGCATACGACATATGTCATGACGTTTTTTCTTTAAAACCAAATAAAACTTATAAATGGAATAAAATAGTTCCTGGTGGTTTTAATGAGTATTTATGAAGTAGGAGTCCTGGTTTCATTGCAGCTTAAAATTGATTGTACCAATTTTGTTTTCGCCGGGACGATTTAATCAGACTTACACAGGATCCATCTTGGTTGCGCTCAACCCATATCGTGTACTCCCGATCTATACGGCGGATACAATCAAGGCATACAGACGAAAACGAATCGGAGAATTGCCACCCCATCTGTTTGCTATTGGAGACAATGCCTATACTCACATGCGGCGATATGGAATGGATCAGTGCATCATCATCAGGTATTTCAATCAGCCGACGTTCCCTGTTCACACTGGGTAATGATTTCCTGTGGTAAACATGTCAGGATTTCATCAATTGCATTGCACTTAAGTTATCAAATACAAGTGCCTATTGTGCAATACGAATGATCATAGTAATTCACCGTAGAACAGCTGTGAACGGGGCGAAGTTGGTATAACGCAATCGCCCCATCATTTATGATATAGTGAGCTCTGTGACTAATGCCACTTTTCCGATACTTTGAACAAAGCAGGAAATTACTAGGTGAAGTGGGTACAGAAGTCACGTATGGGGATCCCTGATAGCTCAGTTTAAAATAACTGTAGTAAATGTTCGTTTACCACTGACACTTGATCACATGAAGGAAGAACGCGGTTACCACACACGAGTGTTTATCATCGCAGCCGAATTAACGGTAATATCAAGGTGCAAGACATGTTAAGGGAGGGAGGACTCAAGGTTCGTGCTAGTCATAGGTTCTTTTGTGCCTCTTGCGACTCTCTTCCTTGCTCCTCCTGTGTATTTATAGTGTTCACCCATTTTATGTCTGGAAAGGAAGGTAAAATTGAGGTCATGAGTATTACTGGTAACATCTCCTGCCAGTTTGATTTCAATGCCGTTAGAAAGACAGCTTTGGACCTCAGTGATCAAGTGGTGTAGGTCACCATCACCTCACCCCGGAGATCGCGTGTTTCAATCCGACCATCACTGTTCAACTTCTCTGCAAATTGGTTTCTGGTGACACCCTTTTGACTGATCACCGCAGGAACTATCAAAGTGTTCTATATAATTAAAGATATTAAAAAATTGTTAATAACTATTATTGAACAATAATTTCAAAAACATTAGGTTATTCAGGTCCTCTTGTGTTTGATAATCTGTTAGAAATTCGTAGATGAAGCGACGTCAGTAAAAAAAAAATAATTCGACAAAGCATATCATGTGCAGTTGTGATGTCTTTTCAGACACTAATTGCTCCATCGTACTTAACTATTGAAATACTAACTTTTGATTTAATTAGAATAGAATATCTCATATTTCTAGATCATGTTTGTCATGGATACAAATATAGTGCGCTTTTGCAGGAAGTTGCCTTATCATTTGTTTAACTTAATACAATATGATGAGAATAAGCAAACGCAAAGGGGTCAGCAAAATCCCCGATAGCACTTGATCTAGTCTACACTCGCATCTGTTATTTGTCTCATTAATTACGTTTATTTGAATATCACAATATGCTGGTTACCACGCACAGCGGTGAAAGTGGAGCGGGGAAGACGGAGAGTACGAAATTGTTACTACAATTCTTAGCTGCAGTGAGCGGTCAGCATTCGTGGATCGAACAGCAAATTTTGGATTCCAACCCTATTATGGAAGGTAAGCATAAAAATTATCTTGGCTACATTCCACAGTTCACGATAACATCGACATAAGCGGCGTTTCTAGTCTCTGAAGCTTGTATGTCTGAATTCTATTTCGCATGTTCGTCGAGCTTGGCAATTTGTTTGCAAACGTTTCATCACCAGCCGAGATGACATCATCAATGCTTGTGAAGTGGCCACCTCGATACTTTGTATGGCTGAGTTCACATTCATCGTGATAATGAGAACTATGTGTTCAGCACCATTTCAAACACAAGAACTGAGGGTATTTTGTGTCAAAGCCGTTTAAATTCGCGTTACCACGGTCATACATAGCGATGCAGTAGCAACCACAGCAGCGGATCCGCGATTGCAAACCTCTACAATCAATTAAGTGAACTCGGTTGGTCGGTCAGTGGATTTCATGAATCACAACTGTGTGAAATGAACTTGTCTATCCGTTGTTAAACGCTTGCGCGTACTATGCTGACGTGATTGCAGTTAGCTTTACTTGTCTCAGATTGTGCATCAAACAGTCGTGTGCGGAAAGCTTCTGATCATCTCATTAGTTGGATGAATTTGGGGCATATTTTGAGACAGACTATGTTCTGGAAAATCACGAGTGATTACGTGCAGGTTGTTTAGACAATGAACGTGGACGAGTAACCGAATCCACAAGCCCCGTTGAGCCAAACCTTTGATAAGAACCACTGCAAAGGGTCACGGAGGTAATCGCATTGAGATGAACAAGTAGTTGATGCGTGGATACTAGAGGCGGATCAGTAACAGGGGAACGGCTTCTCACTGAATACGGTTCAAAAATGGCCGAATAAAAAGAAGACTCGCCTCAACCTTGGCGCCAAAGACAGCAACCAAAACCGGCGCACGAAAGTGCAAGGTTAATGGTTCTAAAACCTGAAACCATAATTCCGACTGGGGTATGTTTGGACCTTATAAATGATAACAACATTTGGCAAGAGATGAAAAACGACTTCAATGTAAAAAGGGAGGGACTAGTCCTGGGAGCAGTTCAACAATATGATGGGACCAAAATAATGCAACATAAAAATTGGAGACCAAGTAGTTCAGGTGAAAATGAAGAGCAAGATGAATAGAAGTCAAAATGCAAATTAAGAGCAAGGGGATTATGCTTATGAGCACAGATATAAGAGGTATGTTGGCATTAAAAAGGTGCCTGGTTTTTTCATGCCCTAAGCAGCAACGATACTCAAATTGGAAATGAGTGAGGCCTACAGAGAAACTCGATTTTGAATGATGATAAAGCAAACACGGAATATTGCTATAGTACTACTCAACAGCAGTATTGTGATGATGCTCGGTATTATGCAGATTCCGCAAGAATCTACCTAGTCGGAGTACGGCGAAACTTGGTTACCAAACTACAATGGTTTAAACTTCACTGGTGGTTTCCGAGGCACCAATCAGGTTGTTGACTGGTTCTACAGTTATTTGATATATCCTTGCTCTCGTGACATTCAACCCAGTGAATGTTTCTCTTTCCTGCTGCAGTTTTGTTCTAAGTTTGAAGCTACTGTCACTGCAAAATGTTTGTGGACGACAGATATTTGAACAAATTGAGGTTAGCCTTTTTACTACATTTGAATGAGGATGTACTTCGATTGCATGAAACGATATTTCGTTCAGAGTCGCGTACGAATGTGTGTAGCAGCGTTGGCTTTTAACCGAAAACGATATTTGTTTGGCCCCGTTTGTTTGCATCGTCATGTGCGAAACTGTAAAATCGTCGGGACAATAAGCTCACCTTCTTCCCCCTCTCTTGTTCATTCTTTACACTCCACTTCCAATGCTTCGAAGCCTTCGGAAATGCAAAAACCGTTCGCAACGACAATTCATCCAGATTTGGCAAATACATAGAGATTCATTTTGGACGAGACCGGGGTAATATAGTCAGCGCACGAATCGAACAGTACCTATTGGAGAAATCTCGAATTGTGACCCAAGCTCCGGGGGAACGAAACTATCACGCATTTTATTATATGTTGGCAGGAATGCCGAACCCAATGAAGAAAATGCTTGGCTTAGGGCAGGCCAAAGATTACTACTATCTCACCCAGGTAAATTTCTTGAAATTGTAACCAAGGCTCCACTGGTTCGATTGGAGCATTAGGTGACAAACCAAAAGCCGATCAAAGTTAATGCAAACGGGTTTTTGGTGACTTTTTTATTGAACCACTTCGCATGTCAGTAGTCATTCGGATTTTGTATTGCCTCAAAATGATTTCTACGGTTGTATCTCCAACTGAATGTATTATGGATCATGTTGAAAAATCCGTTTTAATTTATCAGAAGTTTCACTCAGATTTATTGTGAATCAAAACTGAAAAAGCGCCTTGAACATTGATAAATCATGTGTTCCACTCACTGAAAATTGTGCTTGATTGAGCGAAAAGAATGCACAAGATCATGATAAAAATTGGGCTAGAATCAGCTTCTGGTTCTGAATGGTTCTGAACATTCAAATATGTTAGTTAAACATAATCAAAGAGCTGCTTTCTCTAAGTCTCTAATCAGTTCGAGAACTATTGCATAAGGCGTAAATCCGATTCATCAGTAAGTACAAAACGTGTGCACTATCCATACGTCAACAAGATGTATGGGGAGCGAGCAATAAAGCTCTTCCTTTTCAGGCCACCACTCTAAAGTAACTTAGCGCGAAAAAGAATCATGAAGGTATTGCCTTACGGTATCAGTCGATGCTGATAACTCGATCTGCGCTTTCGTAGGGTTTGATGGGGTCACATGCTAAGACTTGAAAAAGAGTGCTTCTGTTGACGTTTTCAACAAAAAAGTTATCAGGTATCAAAACAAGGCCTCACCCAGCCAAACGATAAAGCTTATAGAAAGACAATAACTATTTATCGCTCTCCTCTGTAACGTCAACTTGATCTATCCGTGAAAATTTCCGAAACAACTCGTCAAAAGATGAAGGAAACTCATTACAGATTTTAAAACTGAGGACGACTGTCAAGTTCACCTTTTGTTCCTAAGTGAGCAGCCGCGCCTTTACTATAATTTTAAACCTAATCATGGAGATCATTTGAAGTTCAGGTAGCTTCAACCATTTTACCGGTACTAATGACCGAAGCTTGGGTATTTCACTGTTTATACAATCAGAAGTTGTTATCGGTCAATATTAGACACATGTTTGCATAGTCAACAAGCGCATAATCAAGATAGAGCTTCCATTTCCATTTGTTTCCAATCCAATTTTTTGAGTAAATAGTTGCTGGACAAGATCATAGACTCCATACATATTTTTCATGTCATGTCACGAATGGTTTTAATAATCCCTATGGATGGAGTTTCCTTCCTAATGCATATTATTGGTTGGCCGATAGCGACTGAGATCGAGCGTCTCACAATTTTCGGTGTCATTCAATAATGAGTCTTTTATACCTTTATTATGATTAACAACAAATCTTATCATCTGTTCAATCCATAATGCAATTGAATGTGTGTGCCTGTATAAGTGGGGCCGGCAATTTAATATTTTGCTTATATCATAAAGGTTCTCATTTTGGTTGGCTTCAGATCACTCAGTCCGTTAGAGAATGATATGCTCTGTGAGTGGTTTAGTTTTATTTCTTAGATCAGACACCTATGTAGTTTCAACTATAATCAAACTTTTAAAGCGGGCATATATTATTTGACTCACTCGAGCGCATCATTGAGCATTATCCTTTTGCGTCTACAGCACATGACTACGTGATAAATCATTAATAGCTCTAGTATTTATCAAATATTTTCATTCCAAATTGAAAGGGCGGTTCTGTGCTCGTAGAAGGACGTCAAGATTCGGTGGAATACGCGAATGTGAGCTCCGCAATGCGTGTGCTTATGTTTAGTCAAGTGGAAATGGATCAGATATGGTGCTTACTAGCAGCTCTTCTCCATCTGGGGAATATCTGTTTTCAAGCCGCACAAAATCATGGAGTCGATGCCAGCTACATTACTCCAGAGTGTTTTCACCACTTGCAAATGGCTGCACGTCTACTCGAGGTGAGCTGATGAAATCACTATGGTACCTTAAATGAACCTTCATTTGTTTTGTTCTCTAGAGATTTCCGTGTTTCATCGTGTGTTCATCGGGGAGTTTATTATTCAATTGAATACATTCCATCTTTTCATTTCATGTGGAGTGAATAAAGTCTCAATGGGGCAAGATTATTATAATACACTATTATATTTCACACCTATCTGAGTCCAGATTGTGTGCCGAGTAAATCACGGTACAATGATTTTTATGAAAAAAGAAAAGTTCCATGAGTTGTTAGTGGGCACGATACTGCCAGGTTGTCCAGGTCAAAGGCAGTTGAATTTTCTTTGGGAATTCACTACCGGGTAGCCAAAACCTGACCCACAAAGCAGTTGTTGTGTGAAAACCGCAATCTATTGGGGGTCAATGTTTAGCTCATTGGGTTACGCTCCCTTGGGACGAAGACAGATGTGCAAAGTACGCAATACACCTTGATACCCAATCGAGCCGGTGACCACTGCCACAACCGGGAAGATGCATGTGTGGTTTTACGCTTTTTCTTGGTTGTTTTGATATCAGGGATTTTAGCCAAATTCCCTAGGTGAAATGCCAGTGGATCACCTACCCGGTTATAGCCCCAGATATTGGCTTTTCATCCTCGCACTTTATTGGGTAAACATCCACCACAGGAAGTAGAGCTTCTTCAGCAGAAGCTATTTCAGAAGCTTGGTTACTGAGGAGTATTTTGTAAGATGTAAGTGAAGGGTGACCAACTGCTGTCCGAGGAACCCACCCCCAGCCACACTAGGGCGTCTGGAGATAGAAAATGAGATTGAAAACAGTATAATGTTGTTTCTATCTTTAATCATTAACACGTAATTATTCATTGAACCATCAAATCAGTGAGCTTCTCAGCACAACTAAGGTAACAGTTCATGGGCATGCTGCCTAAAAATGGAGACCTAATCGACCTTTGACAGACTGTGTCACCCGCCTACCTTTTTATATATTATGTGTTAATCATTGAAAATTATATCCTAATAATCCTACTCCTGTAAGTAGTGAAACCCTAATGACAATAGTTTTTTTTCATTTTCTGGAGCTTTACAAAGTTAAAAAGCAGAGTAACAAACGGTTCATGCTATTTTCTTTCTAATGTACAATTCTTGAGGAAGTAAACAACTTCCGACTATTTGCTCAAATGACATAGACAAATGAAAAACCTCAAAGAAGAGTAAATAATACTTAATACACATTATTTTCCATGTAATACTCTAGTATGATAAATGCAAAGACATGCATTCAGATGGTTTCACACAAGATACCCTCAAACTATCCTGTTCTGCCGTACAAGTATGTGATCAATCCTATCCATCGGGATTTCCTGAGTGATGTGAATGATGATAGATAACGAAAGCTGTACCTTTATGGTTGCTCCCGATGAGCAATGTATATGCTACTGGCTCGCGGGAGTAACTTCGAAAGTTCTGATATACATTTCCTATTTGGATACAATGCATCGTTACTCGGCTCCAATAGGGACGCAAATGTTTAGTGAGATTGAGTGGTTGGTATTCCGCAATGTAATGAATGGTATACCTGTATACTACTTGCGTCATTCCACGTTGAAATAATGAGTACACATTGCTAACGATACCCAATAAGGACACAACAGCTGCATAGCACATCAAATATCATGCTTAGTCCCTAGTGCCTGTGAAGATCGAATAAGCTCATCCAAACATAATTTTCTTCCCAGATTTTTGTTTTAGTTCGCCTTGATCAATATTTGACAGACATCTTCCTCAGTGCTTATGAAGTAAGGTTTGAAAATGTCAACTCGACTGGTGAACTTGCAAATAAATTGTCAGGCTGAGCAAAAAACGAAAATGAATTCAGTTCACCGAGCTACGATAATCGATTTTCAATACTTTGTCAACCGTAAATTCTTTTCTAATATTTTATTGCCATAAATACGTTACACGATAATGAAGATTGCTGTACATGGCACTATTGAAATAAATAAAACCTTTCTTAGGTAGTATTGATGTGAACTAAATCATTGAATATTTGAACAAAACAAACATTTACATACTATATTTTTTACCGTCTTGCTTTCACCTCAAGGTCCCTGGGAATGCTCTTGAATGTGCGCTCACCAGTAAACGTTTGTTCACTGGAGGGGAATGCGTTACTTCTTGTCTATCACGAGCTGCTGCAATGACTGTCCGCGACGCATTAGTCAAAGCCATATACAGTCAGCTTTTTGTGTGGATTGTACGCAAAATTAACACAGCCGTGTACAAACCAGTACATGCATCAAACCCACGAGGTACGCGATCCATATCACCAAATGAATGCCCGTCTGTTAGCACTACAACCACAAACATCACGATGAATACGACAAGTGGTCAGGATCCGGCAACCACGACAGAGGGACTGTCGGTCAATCAACCGTGGTCTAAGTGGCCCTTACCCGGGCGAGGAGATTTTTGTGGTACAAGTCAAACAGAAGTGAGACCTTATTCCACAGTTCCTGGGAGAAATTCAATCGGGGTGTTAGATATCTTTGGATTTGAAAACTTTACACGAAACAGGTAACCGCATGGTTTAACCATCATTTCTTCGAGAATATCGTTCATGATTGAACTTCTGAACTGTATTTCGGATTTTGATGCCGTTCGATCCTAAATTTAGATAAAAGTGGTTCGATTTTAAAATAATGTCAGCTTGGACTCTGCTTTTAGTGATAATCTGATGTGAGCTTTTATAATGGTGGTTGTTTTGATTATTATTTACAAATAAATCTTAATTTTCGTAAACATTTAGACAATAATAAGACTAATATTATTCAGATTCACAACTGTGAACAAACTGTGTTTATTTCCGGGTTGGTTGAGGCTATCTAAAAGTTATCAGCAATAAAAGCTCATCAGGAAACCAAATACAACCAACAGTGATAAATGCTCAAGGTTCTGCCTTATCTCCAACCTGTTACTTTACCTAATTACCGGTTATTTATAGAATACTGTAGTTTATATATTGCAAGAAAGGCAATCAAACCTGGTCACAGAAAACATATTGACTCTACTTTTAGAACTAAGTTTACGGTGGTAAATAAGAGATAGGTATGTAACAACTTCTGTGCATCCAATAGATGCATCTTATGCAACTTGAAAATTACTCAGCCACAAATACAATGATATTTTACCGATTACCTAACGCAGTCAATTTTCTGCTATGTCGCTCCCATCGGGAAGCCGAAAAATTGTGTAAATTCCAGAAACTGTGACCAAGAATTTTAGTCAGTAGTATGCAGTTTTAAGTAGCCTGGGAAGTCGGTTGGGGATTTTATGACAAAATATGCAGGATTGATGAAAACTGGGTTACTTCCGCTACTTGCTCCCACCTTTTATTCTTAGCTTTTGTTCAATCAAAGCATAATTTAAATCAACAATCTCACTTTGTCATTGTTTATTGGGGAAATTCAAGTCTTTCAAGATGACTTCAGCTTAACAGTAGAATGATGCACTTGGGACTCAGCCTTTTTTCTGTTTCTAATATCTGTATATCAAAAACTTACTTAACTTCATTGGGGCAATTTCTCAAACCCAACTACCGAATTTCACTTCCAAATAATGTTCCTTTCAATTGTAATATAAGTGTTAGATCCGTATAGGAATGTTTGGATTAGCCACAACGAGAGAAAACTAAAAAAACAACTTTCGGTTGACGTCTTAGAAGATATCATCAAAGTGATGTATGAAATCCACGTTTTCACGTATGACGGAGCTCTGTACCAACAAACCGATCTCGCCCACGGTAGCAAACGATTTTACGGAAAATCTTGAGGAGGAAATACGTAGATCTACCCTAACATCACCAAGAATCTGGTGGAGGTACGTAGATGATACCTTTTAGTGATCAAGAAGGACTTTGTGGAACCCTTCACGCAATTCATCAAGCATTTTCACGAAAACATTAAGTTTACAATAGAAAAGCAGGAAAAAAGCATAAACTTCCCAGACTCAGTTCAACGCTTCACGCTGATATGAAAGTTCAACACTCCATTCAACGTTACTGCTGTGTGTGCTCCGTAGGCCTAAGCATTACCTTTGTATGATTTACATATATTGTTTACAGCCTACACTACTGATTACCAGTACTGTCCAATCTAAGCAATTCTGCTGTACTGTCACATTTGACCTTATATTCTGTTAGCATTTCTAATTAGTATACGTATTTATTACCAGTTGCTGCACAACTGACCACTAACTAACCAGTTTGCCGTCTTACTGTACTGATATTGTGGGATAAAAATGGTTTACTTGCCTTCACTGTTGTGTATCGGTGGATTTCTGTAATGAGTACTACTTGACATCAAGAGTCGTTTGCTGCAGAATCTGAAGCCGGAATAGTTTTACACCCTTCATGTCATATGATAGATCAACGTAAAATATGCCACACATGAACAACGAGCTTCCTTATGCATGTCGACACTGGATATGAGATACACCTGCCAAAATAGAAAAATTTATTTCGATTCTCTGTTACGTTCCCGGTGAGAATACGTTTGAGTGTGGGACTAATCCAATTAGCTCCAGAAGAGTGCGTGACCAATCTAGGACTTAACTAAACTGAATCGTCTGCTTGCAGTGGATCACACTATATCTCCTTTAAGAGCTTGTCTACCTCCCCATCGTCACATAAGGACATGACAGTGTGATCTACGCATACACATTTGCCTTCGTGTCTTCAATAGCCTTTAGATGGTTGCTCACATCGAGAATCAGATAGGTGAGAAACAGTCAGACAGGGGCACAGGTCCCAAGCCAAACGAGAGTAGGATGACCAGAAGAAGAAGCTAGATTATCTCCACTCCTCTATGAAAATAATTTCAGTACAACTTAATCATCGACTGAGATTAGAAGAAGAATTGAAAAGTGCTTAGTTAGAGTTCGCGTAAATAAATCACGGATGATTTAGCAGATGTTCTAAAATGGTCACCCTCTTCCACGATCCATGCTGCGATTTTGCTTTGTAGATTCATCGATACGTTCGGCAAAATGCTACTCTGAACATCTTGGAAAGTGACCAAAAAATCACGCTTGAGACTGGAAATAATTCCGCCTGCAAACATTTTTCTCAGCTGTCAAGTAACCTCATAAGTAAACGTCTATGGGACTCAGATCGAGGAAAAACCGGACAACTGCATTAATGAGTGTCCACATCCGCGAATATCTGTCCCAGTGGAGAACCCATAGCGACACCATACCTCTGACGATGCAGGTTTCTGTTGAATAGAAACTGGACATCCAAAGTACACTTCATGAGCAGTTCTTTTAGTTTTCCTACTGATATTTTTATATCGATTTCATTTTCTTCGATGTAGTTACCGATGAAATCAACCGTTTTCCATGAGCGGAACGTTCGTGTATAATGAGACCACATCTAGAGAAAACAATTGATCGTCATTTATCTTTTGTTCTCTGATCATGTTCACGAATTCCAGTGTCCCGTGGGCTGTGTTTATGGCCAAACTGGAGAACTTAGTCCTGGAGTCCGAAATTAGAAAGATGAAATTCTACAAGCGATATGTCGAAGATATATTTTGAATAACTGATAAAGAGAACGACCTAACCCATATAACATAAACGTTTGAAAAGGCTCAAAAGTCCATAAGGTTCACCTTAGAGGCAGAGAAAGATAATCAACTAGCATCCCTTGACGTAGCTCTGCACAGGACAGTTGGTGGGCTGCTTGAAAGAAGGGTATACAGAAAAGAAACACGCATCGGACAGTAAACCAGCTTAGATAAAAGAGAAAACCTTACTCAGTGCCTTGTCTCGAGTGCACGAAAGATATGCTCCGAATCCACGTTCACAGATGAACTTGATCAGATTAAAAACATTCTGAGGGGAAAGGAATACCCCGAAAGGTTCATTAAGAGAAATTTAGGAAAAAAATGAAACGGGAGTCCGTTCAGGAAGCTCCGAAGAAGAGACTATTTATGAAACCTCTGATGGCCGTCCACCCCCGCCCCACCCCCCACCCCAAACATCACATGAGAACAACGGACTAAGCTTAATAAATAAAATCTGAGAGCAAGGTAGACAAATGCAGACAGATAGATAGATAGATAATGAAAATAGCTCCCATTTGACTGTTCATGTATTGTTTACATTTTTTCTATCCCAAGTGATCTTATGTAATGTGATATATTAAAAAGTTGATGATTTGCTGAAAACCAGCTTGTTCGCTAAACTGAGTTCTCTTAGAATATCACCTAGACTCACTTATCACGCTAGTTTACAACACAATCGAAACATTCTTTTCTTACACATTCGACAGAATACCAGTTGCTCCATTCAATCAACCGCTTTCGCGCTATGCCCAATCCAATCAATCGTATCAATTCATCTGAGCGCTAGGACGATTCTCAACATCAGATTCATTTGTTGTTTTGTTGGTCCAAGCTCGAACTAAGATAAGTCAGCGATGGTAATTTATTCAAACACAGCCAACAGACGAGCGCTGTTTTACCAATGAAGTCATCTAACGGAATATCAAAGCAGAATTGTTAGCCTTAAAGCATATTCATTAGTGATACTAACCTTGGGACCAACGGAAAGATACTGTCAGAAAATTATTCAGATTTGGTAATTTTGCATTGAAATTTTCGGAGAAGAAATAAAATGAGCCAAACATTGTATACTGTGTTATGCCTGCTGTTTTTGAATGGTATTATCGCGGAGAAAAATAATTTGAAACCACTTTGTTTAGCTTATTGATTTAGTATTGACAGAAGTTGAAAACATCACTCTAGTTTGAGAAATTCTCACAAATGTATCTTCTTCCAGTTTTGAACAATTGTGCATCAATTTTGCCAACGAAAATCTTCAACAATTCTTCGTGCGGCACATTTTCAAATTGGAACAAGAAGAGTATTTGGCCGAGGGCATAAACTGGAAACATATTGACTATGTGGACAATCAGAACACACTGAATCTAATTGCCCTAAAACCGATGAATATTTTTGCTCTCATGGATGAAGAGTGTCAATTTCCTCAGGGGAGTGATGCAAGCTTGTTGAACAAGTTGAATACATTGCACATGCAACACTCACAGTATGTCAAACCAATCTCCACGGCGGAAATGGTTAGTCTTTTCTGTCATTATCAAGGTTCATCAAGCTCTATCAGAAAAGGTAACGTCTTTGGGGAGATTGTTGTTTTGTATAAGGAATATATGTATGCGGTTCATGATAAACTAGGATCTGTTAATGAAGATGGTCATGAACGCACGCAGAAAAACAAGCAGTCTTTGAACGGTAGAAATAGGTAAATAACGAGGATGAGTAGCCAAGCATTTATCGTCGAATTGCATAAGCGTTACGGGNGTAGATCTGGAGGTTGAATGCAAGCGAGGTTTGTTTATGGGAGTGACAGCCTTCCACAGATAATCTCCAGTTTACAGAAGTTGTATCATTTTGCGTCAGTTTTATGCACAAGATAGACGGTAAGAGAAATTAAAGCAGTTAGTGATGGTAAAATGATGCATGGTATAGAGTCATTTCCACCCTAATTCTGCAGTTGTCGAATGATCCTTCTGTACTGTGCTTCTGAAGTACTGATGCTGTTTCTTTGCAACAGAGCTGCAAAAGCTTCGTTGGCAAAAAAAAGATAAAAAGGAAACGTCCTGTTTGATTTTATTGTGTGCAAGTAAATCGATGCATGCGAAAGAATAGCTGATGGAATCTTGAACAACGGAGATCACTGCTTGCACAACGAACTTCTTAAATTCATCCAAAACCCCTTACCCGTTTCCGTAATAAGTTCCTTCCGCACGCACCGCCACATATAGAAACGGAACCCCCTCAGTTTCCCCGCTTTTAGTGAACCGGGTGCCAATTATTACAGATCTGGTGGAAGACCTCATGGGTTTGTTTATTTATTCGTTTCCTAGACTATTGCTATAGTCTTCTCGTTCTCAGTGAGTTGTTGTTTGCGTTTACCCCTCTCCCCCTTCACATTCTTTAGCGGTTCCCCTCACTTCCACTGTATTCTCTAGAAAATCGCTGAAAAATTCATCTTTCGGGTGGTTAAAGATTCGTTTGGCTTTACCTGAGTTGTCATAGCATCAATTCAAGTTGTGTCGGTATCACTTCTAGTTGTCTGAGCATAATTTCAAGCTGCCTCGTTAACCTCACCAATACTGCCAGGCTAACATATTTGTTGAGCCTCCCGGCAATATGCGGATGACCATGTACTTCTCAGTCTCTCACTGAAGTGCAGGTTGCTGATCGTGAAAAATGACTCGGTCATACCAAAATTTCCATAACATATATTGCTTGTTTACCTTGCAAGTACACGTACGCGTGTATGTGTTTATCCCCCTCCTGCTGAAAATTCATATCGGGCCATGCTCCACTGATACAAATGGATTATGCGCGGTCAACTCTTGAGCCATTACTCACGTCCTTCACCTAACACTGCAATATAATTCGCGAGCTACACCTCAAGCGGTTGCACCAGGACAGCAACCGATATACGCATGATAGTTGGCCAGATTGACGCTGTTTGTGGCGCTTGCAGAGTGGATTCTATCTCAGTGACCGTCAAAGAGACATAAACAAAATTCTTCTACTCAAGTACTGACTAATCAGATCAGTATTACAGGGTGGTGATCAGTTCCGTGTTAGATTGAGGAACTCCGAGTTGCGCAAATCGTGCGAACTAATCCAATCGGATCGCTGAGAGGGCCAGAGGGAATTAAATTGTTTCAGGTCAGGGGTGAGAGGGACAAGATGATGTGAAACGATAGGGCGATCGCACTGTGTATCATTCTTGTAATAATTACTTGTCCTCGGTCAGGATCTGGCGGGGGACGAGCACACTCACACGCAGACGCTGACGCAGACGCAGACGCAGACGCAGACGCATACTAACAAGGTAGACAGCCAAGATGTCATGGGAATTGGGGTGTGACCGAGGCGCGTCTCACAATCATCACCCCTACACTTCAGCGGGAGATTGATACATTTATGCTGCATGATGGTAATCCCGATATCCCCGGGATGCTTAAAAAATGCATGAACCTGGTAGCTCCAATGAGGTCAATGAGACAACTTGAAATGGTATTTGGATAACTTGAATTCTATTCGATAAAACACAAGCCGAAATGGAAACACTTGATATCATTGCCTAGTTGATTACCCAGATAATTACCTTTTATACATTCCATTATTACAATAAAACTGTTACTGAAAACTGTTTTCCTGGCACAAAATTGAATAGGGAAGTCACAAAAATGGGTTTATATCCATGATAATTTCGTTGCATCTTCACACTTCATAAAGCAGTTGAACTCTGTCGTCATGCCCGCTTACTACACAGTCGACCCAGCCATTGTGTTCACTACAAGAATGAAACTGCAGTTATAACTTCAAGTGTGGATACTCAGCCATCTACATAGACAGGATAGAGGCGGTTACTTACCCCAGTAGCTGTGCATATCCGAATGCAAATAAAAGTAAACATGGAAAAATGGTGCGAAAATAACCTCATATTCGTCGCAGAAAAAGTGAACTATAGTGATAATATTGAGGTGATTCAAGAGACGCTAACCAAGACAGAGAGGCTCTTACGGGGAATGAATACTCTTACTGGATAAACAAGTGTTACATAAAAAGGGTGCAGATCTGGTGAATATTTTTTTCTTAATTAAAAAATCGCATACAAGGAACTTATTATAGAAGCAATCTCCTCTAGTTTCAATTTAGATGCATATTTATTTCTGCTCTTTTTAGTCTGTGGCTGTTTTGTACCGTATCTGGATTGATTGGTGCATACATATTGATACAGTATGCAACAAAAGTCTATGACCTCCCTTCCCCTTTCTGCTTATTTCCGTTGATTTATTCTCTAACAAAACCATGTCCAGTCAGTGCGTTCAAATGCATAATGTGGTATACCAAACCGAGAATGAAACTCTTTACCATATACCCCCATACACCCCAAAGCTCCTCAGACAGGTTCAGGTCTAGTTTGCAGGTTAGCCAGTGTCTGTCATTGATACCACGGAAAAACCACCAAAATTTTGTAGTGTACGAGCAACGAGCAGAAACTTTATCGTTTTGAAAAACGACAGCCCTGGACTAATTGCAGCCCCTTTCCTGAAAATTAATTATACAGCTGTTGATTCAACACAAGCACTGGAGATTTCACCTCGGTTCGTGATGAACAAATTGCAAATAAATTGCCAAGCTCGGCGAACAGGCGGAACGGAATTATTTTTTATTCTTATTATTTCACTACTTGAGGAGACTGAAAAGACTCATCTAATACGTTTTTTATCATCAAAATGTTATCAAACTGTTTGTATGATTGAGAACATTTATTTGACAAATACACAAAATTCTCTCATTCCAGCGATTTGGAATTCAACACTTTGCTGGTGTGGTGTACTATAATGTGGAAGGATTTTTGGAAAAAAGTCGTGACTCGTTCTCAGCGGATCTAGCCTGTCTTATCAAGACGTCGAGAAACGGTTTTCTGCATACACTGTTCAAAGAGAGTTTGACCTCGGTATGTTTGACAACCAATAACCCTGTTTCCTTTCATGCAGATCGATCATATCGTGTGTGTTAATTTGTTAATTTGGCGTTTTCAGTAGAGATTAGAATTCACCGACGTTTCGGTCACTCCGTATCTCTGAGAGCTGAATTAGAATAATATTAACAAATTGTTCAATGAAGTAGCTTACCTGATTTTGTAATCGCCTCATGTGCCTTCATTAGTAATGTTATGGTATTTATCAAACTTTATTTTCTTTTTTGAATAGACTTCAAGCCAACCTAAAAACAAATTTTGATTATTCAATGAGATCCGTTCCATCTATGGATCTCGTGTTGTTAAATTTCGATAACGTTATGGAGTAGATTTTATTTGTGAATTGATTTGAAAAACATGGTCATTTCAGAAAAAAATGTTTAAAGATTTGCAGTGTATAGATTCTACTTTGATGTTTCACAATAATGAAAGATGTTACTAATGATGCGTGCCTAGAGGAAGCAATTGTAGCATATTCATAGAAACTGCAAGCCGTGAAGTTCTTTTTCGTTGTAGCCGGCGTTTCTCAGGCATGAAGAACACTTTTGTCTGTTAGTCACATCAGCTTTTCAGTATATGCAAAATGGGATTTGAGGGGTTGTGGGAGGGGCGGATATTCACACGCTGACCGCATAATTGATGATAATCCCTTGTGAAGTGTTTATCTTCCATCATTAGGCGGGAGCAGTTGAGATACATGCCCACAGGAGGGTAGGCAGCACAGAATTCATAACTTATTCTCCTGCGAGGGTTCGACAATCACACGATCGATCGGTGGGATGGTTCAGCCGCAGCAAGGAACGTGACGCTTGCCCAGCTAACCTGAGAGAGAAGCCACACGTTGTCCAACGCATCAATTCTTTAGGATACCCTATGAACTTCGACTGAACAGGATTTCTTATCAGTTACTCTGTATTTATTCAAATCAAACCTACACTTCAGTATTTAAAAAGTCTCAATGTACTGTCTTTGTCTTCGGTAGTATTTAGAAGGGTAGTGGGATACGGTGGTGATGCAGGCATACGTGACCGCATTTCAAGTACGACCATCTAATCAAAGTTCAGGAAGCTGGGCCAATAGTACACCAGGCGAACATTACATCCGATTTAGTATATGCGATGTATCTGCACAAACGGTTACGTGATTGGACGATGGTCCTTCAACCAGTGATATGACCTATTACTTACTACAAAACATGCTCTATTTCTATGAATAANTACTTGCTGCTACCGATTCTCCGTGTATGTCATTGGTGTCCGCAGTTCGGTTGGAGCCAATCCAGTACTGAGTATTACAATACGGGTTCTAATATTCCTATATTCAATACTATACCGCTTACCATAGATACCACGATATTTTCGATAGCCTTGGCTGCCCAAACGAACTCTGAAATATTCATGGCAAGTTTTGTTATTGGTCAACTGAGCACCGAACAACGTTTTCGGGTTGGAAGCCGAAACCCTTACTCTGAGCTATATGGTCGACGACCGGCACATCGGGAGCATATATACATCGATTCAACAGTACCTGGATCTCGATTTCTGTGAAACCGAGCAGATTAAACTGAATCAAATTTATCTTTTGTCTTTCTGATTTTTGACTGCATTTGAACTTCGTCAACATGCTATTTTTGCAGGCACTTGAATCTCGGAAACGTTCCCCAACTCTTGGCTTGCAATTTAAAAAATCGTTGGATAGCCTCATGCGCACATTGCAAGGTTGTCAGCCGTTCTTTGTGCGTTGTATTAAACCAAATGAACTAAAACGCCCCGGGTTGTTCGATCGTGCTCTATGTGTGCTTCAGCTACGTTACTCCGGTATGATGGAAACAATCCGGATACGACGTGCAGGCTATCCAATACGACATAAATTCAATGAGTTTGTCGATCGGTATCGCCCACTGGTCACACCACACGCCGTGAACACTGATAAGGACGTGGGACGCGCAGTGGAGGCAATTTGTTCTTCCACGTTATCCAGTGATGACTACTGTGTGGGTCGATCAAAAGTATTCCTGAAAGTGAGTGTGTTTTTCGATATTGTATACCACCAGGGATGGGAACATATCTTGCCTTCGAAACTCATTTCAATCTAATTGTCGTTAACTGCCTTTTTCCCCCATAGGATTTTCATGATCTACGCCTAGAACGGGAGAGAGACCGAATCATCAACTCTAGTGCAACCATAATACAGGCCCAGTGGCGTGCTTACCAGGAAAGGCGGAGATTTATTGATACCATGAGAGCGGTGACCACCTTACAAGCGGTGACACGTGGATTTATTGCTCGGAAGCGTTATAAAAAGGTGAGCGTTTTTCTGTCTTTTAAATGAATTTGTTCATGGTTTTGCAATATACCCTATGGCCACATCGTGTGCAAGCTAAAAATGCATTCATGCATGCCTTCACAGAGGTAAGAGACCGAGGTCGCGGAGGAAAATATCTTTCTGTCAATTCTCAAGTATGTATAGTCTAAGTCTTTTCTGGAAATAAAGAGCTGGGTGTGATGCGCTACTAGCTTTGTGCTTGCACACAGTTGGGTGAACATCATAGTCATCAGGACCTAATGCTTAAGACCTAGAAAACGGCAACTGAAACCCCGGGGCATGAAATGGTAAATCAAATAAGGTCCCATAGTGTTAGTTTTAATAAAGGTAAGTTAAAAACCGCAGATCAAATGAATCGCAGAAGTATAGACTCATAAAAATTGAAATCGGTGCTAGGAATTTTTATTTACAATATGGCGGGATTCATTTTGGAATCTTCAGACAAGTTTCCCTCGTGGATCCGACTTCAAACAAAACAAAGAAGAATCGGTAA